>PJEM01021369.1:0-11353 GCA_004023845.1 Helogale parvula | reverse complement strand
TCCATAAGTATAAACGAATAGAGATCATACCATGCACACTTTCAGATCACAATGCTATGAAACTTGAAATTAACCACAGGAAAAAGGCTGGAAAACCTCCAAAAATGTGGAGGTTAAAAACCACCCTACTAAAGAATGATTGCGTTAATCAGGCAATCAGAGAAGAAATTAAAAAATATATGGAAACTAACGAGAACGAAAATACAACAATCCAAAATCTCTGGGATGCAGCAAAGGCAGTCCTAAGAGGAAAGTATATTGGACACACCCCCACTTATGCTGAGCCACCTTCGGTAGAACATGCTCCAACCTCAAGGTTTGGGAGCTACAGTGGCTGAGTGGATAATAAACTATGTCTGGTGCATTGTCATGTTCTTATGCATCATTGGGTAAGGAAGAGGTTTTTCAGCTTTTCCCTTATTGGTAAGCTAGTGTTTCATCTTATATCCAGTCTGTCAAGGGAAAGGGGCATAAATATCTTCCCAGAAAAGGAGGGTGAGACATGGGGTTAGGTCATGCCAAAAACAGAGAAGAGGGGAACAATGGAGATAGACACCAGAACCCTGGTTTTTCCGAGCTTGGGACCTAAGCTTCAGAGGGTGCTGACTATGGAAGCATCCAGAAAGATGGGACGGCAGCTAAGAAATCTGAGCTAGTGGCCTGTTTCCTCTGGCTCTAAAGGGTTTCCTTATCTACCATGCCATGAAATCCAGCAAGGCTGGAGGCAAGAGGAGAGCCATGGAGGAAGAGGGGGATCCCAGACACCTGAGGCTGTGTTCTTGCCTCCTTGTGGCTGACAAAGAGCAAGGCCCAGGTCAAGATAAAGAGATCTCCTTGAGCAAAGAGAAACCAGAAAAAAAACAGCATGGACACAAGCCTCCCACTTCCTTCATGTCACAGAGCCAAATGGGTCCTCCATTTACCCATTTACTCCATTTGCCTGCCATCTTGGAGAGGAAGGACATCCAAATGCCCTCAAAAGGAGCTTATTTGAACTGAAAAAGATTACAATACATAGTTTAGCTATTTCAAGGTTTGTTATCCAGGTATTGGCAATGTTGGGTCCTTACAGAGTTACGAGGGAGAATCTGTTTCCTACCTCCCTTCTAGCCTTTGGTAGTTGCTGATGATCCTCGATGGTCCTTGGTTTATCAACGCACCCCTCCATACTCTGCCTCCATGTCACATGGCGTAGATTGTGCATCTCTTCTATATCTTTGTGTCTTCACATGGCTTCCTTATAAGGACACCAGTCACTGAATTTTGTATCCCCCCAATCCAGTCTCATTTTAACTTAATTGATCACATGTGAAAAGATTCTATTTACATACAAGTTCACATTCTAAGATTTTGGATAGACATGAATTTGGGGGCACACTATTAAACCCAGTACAAACTTAATAGGAGGTTTTAATAAACAGCCAGTATTGAAATTACAGGGAACAGTCTAGGAAGATACTCATTTGCTGCCAAGAAAGTTAGAGGTCTCCACTCTTGGGCCAGACTGGACATTTTTTGTTTCTCTACATACATTAAGCCCATGTTGGAGCCTTTGGGCACACTGCCCAAATACTTTTCCCCCACCTCCTTTTACATGGCTAAATCTTCTACATATGTTATGGACTCAATGCATATCTCTAAAATTGATATGCTAAAACCCTTCCCTCCTTTCTACCTACCCCTCCAACATACACACCACACACACATATCACTTTCCAGGTGATGGTATTAGGAGGGGGTGGGGGGGGTCTCAGAAGGTAATTAGGATTAAATGAGATCATAAGGGTAAGGCTCTTATTGATAGGACCCTTAAAAGACTCACTGCAGAGCTTTCTTCCCCTCTGCTTTCTACCAGGTAAGGACATAACTAAATGACAACAGTCTATAACCTGGAAGAGGGCTCTTACCAGAACACAACCATGCTGGCACTGGATTTCAGACTTCCAGCTGCCACAACTGTTGAGAAATAAATTTCTGTTGTTTATAAGCTGCCCAGTCTATTGTAATTTATAACAGCAGCCCAAATAGACAAGGACAACATCTTTAAGGTCTTAGCTGCATGATCATTTCTCCTGGAGCCCTCTGTGGAGATTATCTAGGAAATGTGGAACGCTTCTGAGCTCCTAAAAGATGCTGCATTTCTGCTGACTTACCTTACTGTAATCTCCACCTGCCTGTGTGTCTGGGCCTCTAAGACCTGAAAGTGGCAACTCAATGCCCCACGCTGAGCCCAGCACAGAATAGAAGAGCACACAACCCCTGTGATGAGGCTGCCCAGGCTCTGAGGAACATCTAGATAATCTTATAAGTTGCACAACCTCTTTGGGTCTCAGCTTCTTCATCTCCAAGAGTCTTAGACTAATAATGTCCAACATTCCAAGATAATAATGATAGGTAAGAACTCCTAATAAACAGTATGCACTATGTTCTAAGTGCTTTACATAGAGCAACTCTGTTCTTTCTTACAACAGTCCTATGATGTAAACCTTTTTGCACATAAGAAATCAGAGAAGTGAATGTTAAGCAAATTCATAAAGTTGTAGAGCTAGGACTGGAATTTGAACCCTGGCAGTCTGGTTCTTGAATCTATGTGCCTAACCTATTATCTCTGCTTCTGTATGATGGCACTCTTTTAATTCTGTATATGAGTTGGTATGAATTTATTCACCCCAAAAACCTAGCTGTGTCTGATTACCCACTGATATGCTAGAAATACAAATTCTAGTTTATTACAATTGGATAAAAAAAAGAGAGAGAATAGCATTCCAATACCCTATTTAATTTTTTACATCAATATCTAAAAGCATTGGTATATTTTAGGGTGCCTGCGTGTCTCAGTCAGTTAAGCATCCAACTCTTGATTTTGGCTCGGGTCATGATCCTGCATTTCATGAGTTTGAGCCCTGTGTCAGGCTCTGTGCTAACAGTGCTGAGCCTGCTTGGGATTCTCTGTCTCCCTCTCTCCCTGCCCCTCTCCCACTTGCTCGCGTGCGTGCTCTCTCATGCGCGCGCGCTCTCTCTCTCTCTCTCTCAAAATAAACATTTAAATAAATAAATGTCAATGGTCTTTTTTATCAAGTTTAGTAATACTTTAGGCATACTACCAATGCTTATATGTATAATTACTGTTAGTTATAATTAGTATAAAAAAATAAAGATTCTAAAATTGTGTCACTACTACTTATGCACGTTCTCATACCCTTACTCAGCATTAAAAGCAAAAAGGTTTTGTTCTGGAAATTTTAATTGATTATATTTGTATCAGACATAACTTGTATCCAATTTATTTTGCCCTTTTACTCATCTTTAAGTTTATTTATTTGTTTTGAGAGAGAGAGAGGGAGAGAGAAAATCCTAAGCTGACTCTGCATTGTCGGCACAAAGCCCAACGTGGGGGCTTGAACTCACAAACTGTAAGAACATGACATGAACAGAAATCAAGAGTTGGACAGTTAACCAACTGAGTCACCCAGGAGCTCCTCCTTTTAGTTATCTTTAAAGATTAATGCCAAAATGCATTGGTTCTAAGCCTGATTATAACAATTACATTATAATAGCCATTCAGCAATTGGCCTACGGTTTGGCACACAGGAAAGCAATATGAAAAGGGACAATTTATTGACACTATTTAGATACAGACTGTTTCCAGAGTTGCATGATTTGCATAATGCCAAGCACAGAATTGGCCATGCTAAGTTTGTGTGAGAGATGTAAAGGTTAATTAGACATGGATTCTTAAAAAGTTGGAGTGTAGAAAAAATAAAGCATAACATAAATTATTATGACAAATTATGCAGTAATACATGCCCCTATAAAGGCAACAAGAAAATTGTAATGGGAATGGAAAAAAAAGAGCAAGAATAGAAAAGGTTCATGATCAGGGCAGAGTGTGGGGAACAGAAAGCATCTGCACTGGGCCATGAAGAGTTGGTATGATTTAAGTATACAACAACAAAGAGTAAAAGCCATTCAAGGAGAAAGAACAACAGTAGCACAAAGTCGTCAAAAACACAGTATCTGCATGGATCATCTAACGTTATGTGTCAGTCTATCTGGCAAATGGAAACGTACAGAAAGAGATAATGGAAAATAAGGAAGAAAAATATATGTTAGGGGTAGATTATAGCCTCTGATAATTATCTTGGCAAGTGATAACAGTAACCTAAATTAAGGCAATGTCAATAGGAATGGAGAACAAAGTATAGATCCAAGAAGTATTCCCAAGATAGGGGCTCCGGGGTGGTGCTGTTGGTTAAGTGCCTGAATTCAGCTCAGCGCTTCATGACACCCACACTGGGGTCAGGGTGGAGCCCAGTTCAGATCCTCTGTCTGCCTCCCCTCCTCCAACCAAAAATAAACATTTTTTTTTAAAGTATTCCCAAGATAGAATCAACAACACTTGGCAAGAGGAGAGGGGCAAAGTCAAAGATGATGCCAAGTTCTAAACCCTAATTAATGGCTCGGAGAATGTTGGAGACATTGACAAAAATTGGGAGCGAAAAGGTGAAACGAGTTCTGGGTCATCTATGTCAACTCCTTGCAGGAGTCTCAGCTAGAATATCACCAAAAAGAAGGAGAGACTATTTCAAGTCCAACAGTCACTCACCAGAAGTGAGGGTGAAGTTATTTTTACACTCATGGCAGTAGAACAAATCCTATGCATTATTAACCAGATCTTTCAGGATACCTGAATGTTCAGAGAGGATGTCGACAATGAGTAGATCTTGACTTAGAACCTCAAAATCTAACCTTAGGGAAAGTTTAAAAGGTTTTATGTTCCTTAGCCCTTAGCTGGTTAAAAGCTGAAAGCTGTTTTCTCTTTTTGAGATACGGTTGTGACATATTCATTTCCACATATCTTAGTTTCATCTACATTAAATATTTAGTGAGACAAATTCTCAACTTGTAGGTCGATCAAGGAGGTCATGTAGATTTCATCATTTGGATATTACGTTCTAACTAGTCTATCTAAAGAGTCTTTTCCTACTGCTATCTTTAATCACTCTGCCATCACTTGATGTACCACACTTCAGAGAGCCTTTAACTTTAACCCTGTTTCCATGAATCATTTTCACTGTGGTTTGTGGGAACTGCTTGAACACCCAGAACATTTGACGTGTCACATCTGTCCATCAAGGTTGCGTTGGGTTCAATTTACACACATCTAAGCTCCTAACCATTCTTTCCAATTTAAAACAATCTGGTCACAACTTGCATCATTTTAATAAAGTGTGGGAAGCAGACCGACTGAATCGCCAAGTGCAAGAACTCCGCACGGGACTTCATCTAGCAACACAGTAAGCAGATACTAAACAATGGAGTCTGCCTGCTAGACCTATTTTCATAGGACATCATAACTGAAATTTGACATACATAAAACTGTAACTAAATACTGAAGCCACTGGAGCAGAGCACCACAAAGAGAAAGGTCCTAAGCTCCTATTGTATCCTAGTGGAAAATTTTTGGTCCAGTTTAAGGAACACAGATGTAACTTCAAAGGGCCTCCAAAAAAGTGCAAATTCTCACTGATAAAACCTTATCTCCCTATAATTAAACTGTACAGTCCCCAGACATGTACATTTCAGTAAAAAGTGAAACTTTTTTTTTTAATCCAACCTTGAGTCTAAAGACTTTCTTCTTCTGAATTATTGATCGAAGCATGGAATTTAACTGCACAGAACAAGTAGTAGCAAATCTGTTCCAATCTCCTGATTGTGTCAATTACAGTGATGCTAACCATGCCCATTCTGTCCCAGAGTTTAAGTAAACAGGACCACCACTCTCTGAGCTTAGCAGAGGATTTATAGGGGCCGTGTGTCTGGCACTCAAAGAGATGTTGGCTTGCTCTCACCCATGATTACATACACAACATTGTCATCTAATGTTCAAAGACTTCAAAGCTCACAACCTCTGTGAACTTCTATCTGGGCATGTTTATCATGGCAAGGCATAAAGGGAGGAGTGCTATGCAGAATCTGCAAATTATAAGCACTTCACAAATGCGTTCTTTATGTCTATAAAACGTCAAAACGTCCAGGAGAAAAATGAAAAGGTCAATCAGTCTACCACCCATACGAGGATAAAGCCAGACTGGAGCAAATGTGGCTTAAATGTTGGTTTGGAAGGGCTGTTTGATTTTTCCATGATTAAGATATTTTATCCTAATTGTTTCCTTTGCTAAATGAGTAGTGCTTAATTGGTAAGTAGAAATGAGTTCACTTCCTCCTCACTCTTTTTGAAAGTGACCAGATGTCTCATTTGGGGGAATTATCCTGGTGACATGGTACTGAGAACACAGAGCAGGCCTCTGTGTCTGAAGAGGCCTCGTCACAGGAGTGTGAGAATAGGGACTCTGGAGCCAGGCCTGCCTGTAGGTGAAAGCCAGCTCTGCCACCTTGTAGTTGAATACCTCTGGATAATTTCCCTCTGTGTCTTAGTTTCCACATCGATGAAATGCCACATCTATAAAAAGTTGTGATGATGAAATAAAGTAATATGTGCCTGCTACATGGAACGTATTCAGTAAATATTATAATTGAAACATCGGACAGAAGAAATAAAAGTACTTCTTTTCAGCTTAGGAGTTAACCTCTGAAGGACCAACAAAAACTCTCTTGTTGGGGTTCTGAATTGTGCATCCCCACTTGGCTTTTGTTCCTATTTTACTGGAATACTTATAATATTGATGTCCTCTGTGGTGTCAAGCACTGTGCAAGAGGCTTCTCATACTTAGGACAGCCACAGAATCAAGCAGCATGTCAGCACTGATACAATGTCAATCTTCCCATGAGTACTTTTCCATTCCTTCTTTCATTATGTTCCATTCATCAAGTCATGACCTATCACGGGACAGCCAGTGGGCTAACAAGTGCAATGCCCCAAATCCCTGGCTCTTACCAACTCTTACCACGAAGTAAATTTTTCTTAAAAGAAGCAACATTTGGGGAAATGCCTCAATTCCCGATGTTTGCCAGAACTTTGTGGGAGGACTCACCCAAGAGATCACAAGTTATGCATTTATCTTTCTGGGCAGTGCTGGCTGAGGAGAGTCACCGTGTCCTTTGAATGCTATGTATCACAGTGCGTCATCATGACTCACGAGTAATCAATCACTAAGTGACATTTAAACATCTTGATTAACTACCAGCCACACTTTCCTGCAGTTATTGGAAGCTTCTCAGACTGGGATAAGATCTGAATCACCATCTCTGGGAGCAACAATGCATATTGCCAGGAAATGCCTAACAACTGGGGCACAAGAGTGGTCTCACTTAGGTCTTTCTTTGCTATAAGGCATCTGCTTCTCTCCCTCATTAACAGTACTTACCATGCTTCCCTTGTGAAGTGACACAGAGACCCTTATAGCCATATGCAGGGTGAGGGGGTAGGAGCACCATCTTAGACACAAGTGATAAAGAGGGGAGTGGACAGAACCCAACATTTCTAAATTCCCTGACACAGGCCTCCTAACTGCCATATCTTGTGACAAGATTTCAAGATTTTTCCGCTCAGCTACTTTTCACCAAAGTCCTACTGATCAACTCAATTAACAATATTTCGGTAAAAGCTGTGAGCACAACCTGCCAACAGTAATGATCATCTCCATAGCACTCTAGAAGCTGGCTGAGACTATTACATTTTCATCCTTCTGCAATCTGTGAGCCACAGTCTCTCTCATACATTGGTGGGGAGAGGGTGGACTGGGCTTAAGCTTCCTGGAGCTCAGTATGGCATTGTATCAAACACTTCACACGTGAGCATTCGTTGGACTCAACCCGTCCATTGCTGGGAATATACACTACGAAATGATCAGAAATACAATCAACATACAGTTAACAAGAGACAGGGCAGCACTGGTCCAAATATAGATATGTCTAAAACTGAATGAAATATACTCAGCCATGGGTTAAATACACCTGGACACCCTAAAAGCTATCACCACCCACCTGGTGGCAGATACGGGAATTGAAGGCACAATGCCAAGAATGAACTATCAAATAAGTGTATCTTGTAAAGTTGACCAAATTTAAGTGCAAACATCCCAGTTTCAAGCCAGAAATTAGAAACAATTTTAATAAAAATATCTTCTAATCACTTTTTATCTTTTGTCCTTTTGCGGATCTTTAATACCTCCTTGTACCACCACCATCACCTCCATCTAACCGGAAGTTTGTCTGCATTGTAAATCCCTTCCTTTCTTCCAGAGCCAAAGTACGCATGAACAGGACTCCCCTGCTGGTATGGAGGAAATTGTGTGAATAAATAAGGTAGTTAAATGTGTCCGTTCTATACAGGACTAGGAGTGACTTTGACATATCAGACTGAATCTAATAGTTCAATACCAGGTCATTCTCATTATTATCCATCTTCTTATAAAACCTCAAATTTGTACTTGAGAAAATTCACTGACTATCATAGACTATACATATCAGGGGAAGTAATTTTATTAATTGACTTTGTTCTAAATAAAGGGGTTTTTTTTCTGTTTGAAATCACATTTTATCTTGAGTCCTGGAATTTATCTGCACAGCAGGATGTTTTCTGTTTGACAGACCAAAATTAAACCTGGAAAAGCACAGTGGGTAGCATCATCAAGAGAAGATAACACAAGAGTAGAGAGATTATCGCACAGGGGTTCCGAGAGGACCTACGAACATAAAACCAAGTTCTCACTGTCCAGGGCTGCTTGGCCAGCCATCTACGCCCACAGGTTCTTCAACATGGCCCCCACCTACAGGATGCGAAGACCAATCTAGTCCTTCTCTGATTCTGCACTCCTTTGTCTTACTGACACTAAGCTTCAGTCTTCTTACATTTCTTTATTTTTTTACTTTTTTTAAATTATTTATTCATTTATGAGAGACAGAGTGTGAGCAGGGTACAGGCAGAGAGAGAGGGAGACATAGAATTCGAAGCAGGCTCCAGGCTCTAAGCTGTCAGCACAGAGCCCAACGACGCGGGGCTCAAGCTCACAAGCTGTGAGATCATGACCTGAGCCGAATTTGGACACCTAACTGACCGCCCACTCAGGCGCCCCAAGGCCCTTAGATTTCTGCAGCATCCTGTATATTTTTTTTTTTTTTTGAGAGAGAGAGAGAGAGAGAGGAAGACAGAATCCGAAGACAGATTCCAGGCTCTGAGCTAGCTGTCAGCACAGAGCCTGATGCGGGGCTTGAACTCACCAACCGCGAGATCATGACCTGAGCTGAAGCCGGATGCTTAACCGACTGAGCCACCCAGGCACTCTGGCATCCTGTATACTTTTAATTATTTACTTAATTACCTGTAGTTTTTTTTCTCTAATGCTGTCTTCTGCTTTAAACTCTAAGCTTTCTGAAAACAGACTGCTTATGTCTTAGGTATGTTTTTATCCCAAGTACCGAGCACAACACCTAGCATATTGATGGTGCTCAATAAGTTTTGTACTGCAAGATTGTGATTTATAACCAAAAAAAAAATTACTTGGTCTTCATCCCCCATTCCTAGCCTAGAACTTCTAAAACCCTTGTAATTTCCAAAGTGGAGAGAGAAATAGAGGTGTCATTTGTTATATTAACGAAGCAAGTTTTGAAAAGCATTAACCTTGGGGGCTGGTTGCCAATAGAGTGAATCACGTGATTAGACGTTTGGCGCTTTCAGTCCCACTCTCTGACTTCCTGGTGCCTGAAAACCCTGGTAACTTTCTCTTCCACACTCAGCCTCTTGTGCAAAACTCTGCCTTAGAACATACCCATTGAAGACCATGGAGGCTAGGGGCCATGGGGCTCAACCTTGCTCTTACCAGGGAATTCCCCCTCTTCTGGGGACTGAAGTCAGTCCTGAACATCCTCAGGCTTCTGAATCGTGCTGATTTCCTACCTACTAGCTCCACTCTCCCGGTCCCTGCAGCTGGATCTTAGGGCAGGTGAGGCCCCTTCACAGGCTGTCTCTATCTGCCAGGGCATGGCTCCTCCTGGCCTGGCCCCTTTTCTTAACAGAGTTCGGGGTCTGAGTGTGGGAATCTAAAGAGAGCTAATAGACTCTCAAAGTACCTCCAAACTTAAGACCCAAGACAGTGTGAAGAAAAATGCTAGGAGTTGTCAATGGAAAGAAAGTTATGTTGAGTCTCCCACTGTTAGTTACTGACCTGTCCTAGACTCCAATACAAAGCCAATAAGAGCATTTAAAACATAGCCCACTTGAGAATGTGATTTATTCACAAGTATGTGAATTTCACAAAGCAAAATTATACACATGTTAAAACAATGCAAATGGAAAACATGAAAAAAATTACCAAATGCTACTTTGTCCAGGAAGGGACTCAGGAGAGAGGAATGACTGCTGGCTATTAGTGTCATAGTATTGATATGATACTGTGGTAGGGTCCCCTCCCTAAGGAAAAAAAAAATCTCAAGGCAACTTGCTATTCACGTATGTGACAAAATCCCTCACCACCCTGTAACATGAGACCACTTTAATCAGACTGCATGTTTGTGTGTTACCATATATGGGAGACAAAGAAGTAAAAAATATATTTTAAAAAACCACACCACGTGGTTTTTGGGGCTCAGTTCTTTGGGTAGGAACCCAACTGAGCAATGGCGGCTGGTATAAAGTTGCTTCCTGGAAAGAAAAGCCTTGGCATCACAATTCTGCGAGAATCCCGCTACAGTGCTAGTAGTGGCTAGCCTTAGTCTGTGTCCGCTATGAGCTAGTCATTATACCAGTTACACTAAATAAATTATCCCACACCTTCACCATAAACTTGCAAAAGAGGTGATGTCCTCCTTATAAAGATGGGAAAATGGACGTTAGTAGCTCTCCCCATGGAACATAGCTTGTCAAGAATAGAAGAAAGATCTACACCAGAGTCTGCGACCAAAGGCGATGCTTTATCTCAACCTCACACAGCTTTCAGAACAGGAGTTTGCTACTGGGTGAAATCACACAGCAAGAAGTAAGAAGGAGGAGCTTCTGCATAAGGTAGGTGTCTTGGTAAAAAGTATCAAATCTATTTGTCTGGCAGGGGTGTGAAAGTTGCTTAAGTCAGTTGCAAGCCCTGAGTTTGGTTAATAAAAGGACCACATTTGAGGGTATTAAAGGTCAAAAAGAGGCAACCGACAGAATGGGAAAAGATAGTTGCAAATGAAAGATCAGATAAAGGGCTAGTATCTAAAATCTACAAGGAACTCACCAAACTTCACACCCACAAAACAAATAACCCAGTGAAGAAATGGGCAGAAGACATGAACAGACACTTCTCCAAAGAGGACATCCAGATGGCCTACAGGCACATGAAACGATGCTCAACATCACTCATCATCAGGGAAACACAAATCAAAACCACAGTGAGATACCACCTCAGGCCAGTCA
>PJEM01021368.1:0-11351 GCA_004023845.1 Helogale parvula | reverse complement strand
CCCCCCCCCCCCCCCCCCGCCCCGTATCAACCTACTGGGCATAAGGTGCATGGCTGGCTGAGAGGCCAGTTTTGGGGGCTCCCCTAGTGCCCTCTGCTTGAGCTGTCCATCCATGAGTCTGTCCCCGTGAACTGTATGCTGTTTGGAGTCAGCAGCTACCCCGTCTCTGTATCCCAGAGCCTAGCACTGCCTGAAGCGTTTAGGGACTTGGTGAATGTTTGTTGAGTGAAAAAACCAAACTGACAGATGCATTGGTGAGCTAAGGGCAGGTTAAGAAATTCAGGATGTTGTTCTGGAGCAGAACAAGGTTCAAGTTCAAGGACTGTGGGACTCGGGAGGTTGCTGTAAGCTCCTCACGCCTCTGTTTTCCCAGCTTTGCCGTGGGGAGAGTCGTAGTGTTGACCTTGAAGACTGTCATGATCTGGTAACAATTCAGAGCCTTGAATTGGAGGCTGATGCTTTTGTCTTTGTTATTACCTGGCTGATGGCTGAGTCTGAGGCTGTGGCTGAGGCTGCAGCTGGTTCGTGTCTCCCTTTTCCACGAGATGGTGGCCTGCACAGCCCTCGGAGACAAATAGGACGCAGTGCTCAGCAGAGCCACGCTTGGGGCCAGACCAGCTAGGTGAAGGACAGTGAGTCTTGGATCGCACAGCCCCTGAAACTGTACTACCTTTGATTTATCTGAATTATAAAAAGAAGTTTTTAAATAATCTCTTGGGAAGAGCCCTAAAGAGACCACTGGGGGCGGGGGGTTACACGGCAGGCTCTAGCCTCCTCTTCTAACACCCAGAGAGTTAGAACCTCAGCCTCATTGCCTTGCTTCCGGGCCAAGTCATGTGACTAGTCACCATCCTGCCTTTCACCCTTGCTGGGCACCCGCGCTGCGGGGTGAAAGATTATTTCCAGTTGGTTTGCTTCCAGGTAGAGCATGCTTGGACAGCAACTTGATTTCAAACCAGCCCATTGCAGAGAAGCCAACATGAAACATTGACCTTGACCACTGTGGCCCAGGCAGTTTGGCCAAAGTGATGAGGGTGCCGGTCCAGTCATGCCCACTGTGGATGACATTCTGGAGCAGGTGGGGGAGTTTGGCTGGTTCCAGAAGCAAATCTTCCTGACCCTGTGCCTGCTGTCAGCTGCCTTCGCCCCCCTCTATGTGGGCATCGTCTTCCTGGCCTTCACCCCGGATCACCACTGCCTGAGCCCCGGGGTGGCCGAGCTGAGCCGGCGATGTGGCTGGAGCCTGGCAGAGGAGCTGAACTACACGGTGCCTGGCCTGGGGGCCACGGGCGAGGTGTTTCCTCGCCAGTGCCGCCGCTATGAAGTGGACTGGAACCAGAGTGCCCTCAGCTGCGTGGACCCGCTGGCCAGCCTGGTGGCCAACCGGAGCCACCTGCCGCTGGGCCCCTGTCGGCATGGCTGGGTGTACGACTCGCCCGGCTCGTCCATCGTGACCGAGGTGAGAGCTGGCCCTGTGTTTTAGGGGTAGGTAGGTTTCAGGGGTGGGGGGGGGGAGGGAGGAGGATTCTATTCACTGAGCACTTAAAATGTGTCCAGTTCTGGGCGCCTGGGGGGCTCAGTCGGTTGGGCATCAGACTTCAGCTCAGGTCATGATCTCACGGCTCGTGAGTTCGAGTTCTGCATTGGGCTTTGTGCTGACACCTCGGAGCCTGGAGCCTGCTTGGGATTCTATGTGTCCCTCTCTATGTCCCTCCCCCCTTCAAAAATAAATAAACATTAAACAAACAAACAAGAAGCATCCAGTTCTGTCCTGGACACTTTCCACACTTTTCTGTCTAGTCCTCCATGGACTCTGGGTGTTAGGGAAGGTCAGAGAGACCTCTGCAAGCCAGGCTGAGCTGGATTGTTTGAACGCGGGTCTACAGGGAGACGGGCTCCTCTTCTTTCTGCCCCACTGGCTTCTTTCTGTTGAATTGGCTTGGGGTGCGGCTTCTTTACCATTGGAATTAGCGGGGCCCCCTTTCCTCCACTCAAGAGGCGCGGGCATGTGAGGGCTACATGTGACTGGGGCGGGGGGAAGCCGCCCTGGCATTGGAGTCAGACTGTTTCAGTCCCAGCTGTAGTCCCGAGGAGCTGAGCATCGCTGAGTAGGTTACCCTGCGTCTCTGAGCTTCAGCCTCCTCTCCAGGGATGGCGTGACCTGCCCCGCGGGGTCAGGAAGTTCCGAGGAGGATGGCGTAACTGCTGACAAGCCTGAGCTGAGCTGCATGAGGTGGCCCCCGGGATGGGGTGATGGGGCCAAAGGGCACTGCTTGCATAGCTCAGGGGTGATTTCTGGGCTGTGCCTGAGAATATTTTAGTAAAAAGCCACCGGAGTTTTTCCCTTCATGCATCCTTTTGAAAGTGCTGCATTGTGACCCGGGGGAGAGGGGGGTTGGAAATTGGCACTGAGGTCGCTCGTTGAAGCCACGGGCAGAAGCTGCGCACAGAGGCGCTCTGTTAGCAAAGCCGGGTGTGTGGCCAGGGCGCTGCTCACCTGAAACGGGAGGTGAGTGAGCAGTGTCCCCATCAACACAACAGGGGCTGGTCCTGGAGGAAAGCCTGCGCCCTCCCCTCTCGCCTCGTCAGCACCCTGTCCAGGAGTTGGGGTGGGGAGGGCACAGAGGGGCGAGTTTCCCCCTCAGGGACAGGTGCAGGTGCGACGTGAACTCCTGGGCTCCGAGGCGCCGTCCAATGACAGATAACCAGTGAGGCTCCTCCCCGCAGGGATGCTGAACTGTCCCGCGCTCTGGCTGTCAGCACAGAGCCCAACACGTGGGGCTCGAACTCACTAACCAGGAGATGGTGAGCTGAGCTGAAGTTTGATGCTTAACCGACTGAGCCACCCCAGGCGCCCGAAGCATTTGTTCTCCATGACTGAGACCCATTCTGCTAATAAACGGGCAGAAGCAATCGGTCCTTCATCCGTTAACGTGCGGGGGACCAGCCCACGCACCCCAGTCGAAAGGTCCCAAGTAGGGGGTTGCTGTAGGCGCAATATCTCTAGAAAAGAAGACGGACAAGATGAACAAGACAGACAAGACAGATGAGACAGACGAGACAGACACGTGGATGGTGGTTGGTAAAGCCACACTTTACTCAGATAGCCAGGGTCTTCTATACCATGGGTGATTACATCATTTCTTTAATGGTTACATAGTTCAAGGTTTTTGAAGTGAAGACATGCTCCGGAAAGGGCCATGTTTAACAGGACAGGTGTAAATATCAGGAATTATCCAGTCATTGCTAGAGAGGGATTCCCTAATAATAGTCTGGCTCCAAGCAGAAGATGAGCCTGCAGATTTCTATGAGGATGTTTACATTTCTTAAGACCCCTCCTCAGTTATGCATGGGCAAGATGCTCATCCTTTAATAGGCAAATCTTTTGGCAGAGGCTTGTGGTTTCCTCCCAACAGCAGACAAAGAGCTGGAAAGCAAAGGAAGGGGAGGGCTGGCGCCACTGACCCGAACCAAGTTGATTCAAAGCCTAAAAGTATATGTCTCTTTACAAAGCAATGAGAAAATCACAGACAGGATGAATAGAAGCCACATGTGCAGCCCAGGAGGCCAAATGTTGTTTGAGGGTTATTTTTGCCTACTGGGCCCCAACATTAACGCCTCTATCTGTTCACTCAGTCCCTTGCTGCAGGGCTGCAGTGGTGCGGGGATGGAGACAGCGAGACACCTTCGAGCTTCCCTCCAGAGCAGTGAGGGGGGCGGGGAGAGTAAGACCAGTGCCGGGACCACGTGTGGGCAGACACAGGGGCCAGCGGGCTCCAAGGAGGGGTGTCCTAGCTGCCGAGATTATCATGGGCGCCTTCTGAAAGGAGGTGGCATTTGATTGAAGCCTTGGGTGTATTCTGAGCAAAGAGGAAAGGAAACGGGGTGAGGGGGAGGGCATGGGCCCAGGCTCTGGGGAGAGGGAGCTGGTGCCGCACTGGGGACAATGAGCCATTACACGGATTCGAATTCAGGGCTCTGTGGAGGAGTGGGGGGGGTGGGGTGAATGAGGGCGGCGTCTCCCCTTCCGTGAGAGCAGGGTCCCCCCCCCAGAGGTTGCCAGATAAAACATAGGCACCGAATTAAATTTGAACTTCTGATAAATGACCAACAACTTTTGAAAGATAATCATGTCCCAGAGATTGTGCAATATTGGATACCACTGAGGCAGCAGGGATACCGATGTTACATGGGAAGCCCCTACACTAAAGTGTGAGTGAGTGTGTGTGTGTGTGTGTGTGTGTGTGTGTGTGTATGTGTGTATGTTATCTGAAACTTAAATTCATCCGGGCACCCTGTGTTTTTTTTCCCTAAACGAGGTGACAAAGGAGGACGTCTGCTCTTGTTTAGGCAGAAGAGCAGACAGTTCTAGCTGGACCTTGGGAATGGCCCGAGGGTGTCCCCAGAGGTCAGGAGGGCTTGGGTGGCCCAGAAAGGAGCCCCAGTGAGAAAAGTCAGCCAATGTGGTTGTTGCAGGAGCAGAGTGTACTCAGGAGACACACGCCTGGCCGGGGCTGGGGGGAGGGGCCCCAGCTCGCCTGAGGGGTCTTGAGGGGTGAGCTGATGGGGGCTATTGAATCTGAGCCTGGACACAGGAGAAGGAGCGGCTTGGGAGGTGGGGGTTGGGGCACAGGAGGGGGTGGGGAAGAGGCAGGGGCAGCAGACACAGAGGGGAGGAGCGCAGTGGGAGGACTCAGATCCGTCCCCCATCCAAGCCCATGGCACTGGGGGGAACCGGAGGGGGGGGCCTGGAACTCCTGTGTGCAGGGGGAGTGGGGAGGAGATGGCTGTGGGGGAAAGGGTGCACTGGGGGCCTGCTGAGCCTGGGGGGTGGTGGGATCCTGCTGAGATAACCAGGGGCTCCGGGGCAGGGGGGCAGGAGGACTTGGCCCCTCTAAGCGTCGCCCTCCCCTCTCACCCTCCCTCCCAATTTCCTGAAAACCACCATCGCCTCCACGCCTCATCCTAAACTGAAGTTTATCCTGGGGGGGCGGGTTCACCTTACTGATTTATTTCTGCAAAAATAATCTTTAACTGAGCCTTGCCTTGGACGTTGGAACTTGCTCAAGGGAGGTGCTGAGCCAGCTTATTTGCACACCCAGCCTCATTCCCCTCCAGGCCAGAGTCCTGGCCGGCTCCGGCTCCGCCTGGGGAAGGAATGTGCCGTTTCCTGCCTTTTGCCTCCCCTGTCCGGGGGCTTGGCCCCACACTGGGCTGGGGGGCCCCTCTCCAGGCTGGGAATTCCTGTCTTCCCCCCTGCCTCTGAGCAGGAGCCAGAAAAAGGCCTCAGCCCGGGGTCATGGGGGCACTTACATCGCAGTTTCCACCCTCGCCTGGTCCCCGAGATCTGCTGAGACAGCACCCACAGCAGTCCGTACTCTGACCAGGACCCTGGGGGTTCCTGGGATCACAGGAGCCTGGAGAACACTGCCCACGGCTTTCTAGACTGTGCCCAACCCGCCAGGCCCAGCGGGAGCGGTGACTGCACTCAGAGGCCCATCCGGTGTCCCCCGCGCTTTTCCAAGGGCTCGGCCTGCTTTTGGGGTGTGCACATATGTGCTAGAGGAAGTGGGTGGATGTCAGTTTGGGGGGCCTGAGGCATGGCAGATGGCCCTAGATGGAGATCCTCAGTGTAGGGGTGGGGGGCAGAGACCTCAGCAGAAGCCGGTGGTAGCAGGGGGCCCCTCCCTCTAGCGCGGTGAGCCCCCCGCTTGTGCATGGTCCAAGGGCAAGATGTCAGCCAGGGCACTTCTGGAGCTGCGGCAGGGACATCTTACAGACCCGCTCAAAGGACAAAAACAGAGTGCAGCTGGGGCGCCCCCTAGGAGACACACGATGCCTTCCGGGACAGCGCGGGTGGAGGCTACAAAAAGACAGTTGGACAGTTGGAGACGCGGAGCCTGGGGCAGCCAGATAACACTGGAGAGTCGCCTTCTAACGGCAGGGGAGCTGTGAGAGGAGGGCCTACCGCTGAGGGGGCGAGCGTCTGGGTCGGACGGGAACAGCAGAAGTGTCGACATTGTGCTCCCAGGGCCCAGCCACCCAGCGGGCAGACCGACGGTCTGGGCATAAGTAGCAGGTGATAGGACAGGCTCATTATTAGTTTCTGAAAGGCAGGTGGTGACCCACAGGACCACCTACGTTGGGGGCGCCTGGGTGGCTCAGTCCGTTAAGTGTCCCACTCCTGTTTTTGGCTCAGGTCATGATCTCACAGTTCGTGAGTTCGAGCCCCACATCGGGCTCTGTGCTGTAGGAGCGGAGCCTGCTTGGGATTCTCTCTCTCTCTGCCTCTTTCCCTGCTTGCACACACACTCTCTCTCTCAAAATAAAAAACATTGAAAAAAATCTTCTCAAAGTTAATGGGTCTGTTATTTACCGAAACCATTTTCGCATTTGCCCCTGGTGCTTGCATAGCTCTGTGAGTGGGACAGGACATGCTCTGTGCATCCGTTTCAGACTGGGAAACTGAGGCCCAGAGTCGTTAAGTGACTTTCTGCGGTCACATCCCACAATGTCGTCTGGTGGGGTGGGGCCATGAATCCAAAGTAGCTAGAGTGGCACAGAGATGGGGAGAAAGGAGGGATGTGCCCCCGGACACCGCCTAGTTAAGGCTGCACCAGGACCGGGTGGCGGGGCTCTACACTTACATTACCTTCTCTGAGCCCCGAGGAGGGAGAGGCCATGTGTCCTCATCAGGCCTGTCCAGCACCTTGGCGTGTGACCTCTGTGGTGGGACTTCCCCCAGAACACAGCAAGGCCCGTCCCCAGGCAGCTCTGTCCCGCCTTTGCCTCAGCCTCCCTCCTGCCCAGTCCCTCCCCTCTCAGGTTCTTGGCACGTCGGTTCCTCCGAGTGTCCAGCTCCCCTGGCCCCTCAGCACAGGACACTAGCGCCCAGGCTGCTCCTGCTAAGCCCGCCTTCCTGTGATCGTGTCCTCGCTCAGCCCTTCCTTTGACACTTGTGTCAACACCAGTCACAACGGAATCTGCATAATTATTGGTAGACTTCACATAATGAAATGTCTAATTAACAGGTATTTAATTGAGGGCTTTTGACCAATTTTGGAAAACATTATCTATTTATCTTGCTACATTTCATCTTTAGGAAATTACTTGGCTGTACTTTCTAGAAAACTCATCTGTTGGCCATGTAGCCTTTGATAATCGACTACCAACGTCGAAGCACATGACAGTAGCTTCTTTAATAGATAGTGAGGGTAAAGCAAAGATATGAGATCGTAATGATATTAACTGAGATTCGCCTTAAACCTTGAATTTGCCTTACGAGCATGCGGTTAAGAGAAAATGACGTGAGACACCTTCGGGATGTCACACTTTATGTTAAACATTTACTCTGTCTGGAGAGAAGGGGGAAGGTGTAGTTTGACTCACAGCGGTCTTGTGTTTCCGGCCCCTCCGACGGCGGTGTGGACGGCTGCAGTTTAACCTGGTGTGTGATGACTCTTGGAAGGTGGACCTCTTTCAGTCCTGCGTGAACGTGGGCTTCTTCCTGGGCTCCCTGGGGGTTGGCTACATTGCAGACAGGTACGTAAAGGCCAGTCCAGCCATACGAAGCATCAGTGCCGGGTGGAGAATGGACCATAGGGGTCGGTGACGGAAGGCTCTGGCGAGTTGGAATCTACCACAGAAGTTGATCGGGAAAAGACATGGAGGCTAGTGCTTTGGATGGGGGGGGGCAGCACGCTGGAGGAAGGTTGGGGATCTAGGACGAATTTCAGGGGTCCACACTCCATGAAGATTGTGTGGAGGGGGGGGTGGGCTGAGAGAAGGGGGGGGCTGAGCAGAGCTTTCTGTCTCAGGCAGATGGATGAGGTGAGGGTCGGGCTATGTTCTGAGGTGGGACCGAGTTGGGGGAAGCGACCTCACTGTCGCTCTTTGTGGGGGGAGGGCTGGGGAGCCGTCCAGAGTTGTGTCCTAGGCGCACTAACATCACAGCTGCACTGACATCACAGCTGGGCTCACAGTAGCCCGGGAGGCACAGAAGAGACGAGTAGGCAGGTGCATACACGAGCTGGCTCAGAAGAGAGGTTTGTGCTAGAGATAAATCTTTGGCCTTCGTCTGCAGGAACTGGTACTTAACGCTGTAATCCGCATTTGAGACCAGCTAGCAAAGCATGTGGAGACGTGAACAGGTCGTAGGGAAGGAGTTGTGATCAAGGAGATTTGGAAGAAACGGCAGGTGGCAGGACGGTGCGAGGCTGAGGAACACAGGACAGGGCTTGCTCAAGGAGGAGGAGCAGTCCACACCTGCGCAGGTGGCCCCACAAGGGCCGGCGACAAGGACAGTGTCAGGGGAAGGCAGGCGAGCAGCGGGAGAGGAGAAACTGGTCTGTGTGTGTGGACAGATCTTAGAGGCGAGTGGGCCGTGAAGGACAGGGGACAAGCGAGGGGACCAGGATGGGGGCCACCACATCACAGAGGGCAGGGGTGGGGGTCTGGGGACCGGAGGGGCAGTGGAGAGGCAGGCTCTGGTGACAGGGGTGCAGCCTGTGGTCAGACACACAGGAGAAAAGACGGGGGATGGACACAGATGGGATTAGGTCTGATTGTTCTGAGGTGAGAAGGGGTGCGCGTTGGACGGGAAATTTCCATCTTAGTAAAGGACAAGGGTGTTTGTGGGCTGGTGGGAGACGCACTGGGCAGGGGCAGGAGGTGTGAGGCCAGGAGGCCAGGAGAAGCAGGAGGAATGGCCGTGTTGGTGTCTCGGATGCAGGGGGCAGGGTGGGGCGATCTGGGGGTGGGGACCAGGTGGCTGTGACCACAGGGAGGCTGGTCCCTTGCTTTCGGGAGGAGGTATGAGAGGTGGAGTCAGTAAAGCCCCCTGCTTGGCTGGAGCATAAGCAAATAATTTGCCCATTTCATTGGGGGGGGGGCATGGAAGAAAAGGAAATAATTCTCAGAAGTTACGCCGTGAGAACTGAATGTTTCCCCAGGAATGTTTTTGAGACGGCGGATAAGGCTAACATGGGGTGCACCCCGCCAAACCCTGTTAATAACAACACAGGCTGCCAGATGCAAAGGCAATGAGAGGGGACCCTTGTGGGACCCCGCAGAGCCGCCGGGGAGCCGCCCCCCTTGGCTGAGGTGCCAGAGGGCTGAGGGCATCAAGATTCTGGATTCCTCTGTCCAGTGTGACTTAATGAACCTCGGAGGGGCCGCTGTTCCCTGAGGAAGACAAGGTCGGGCCCTGAGGGGGGACAGTCCCTCAGGAGGGCAGTGACGTGTGCCTCCTGCTGGGGACTCTTGCTGCCCCGTGGGGCCCCCCTGACCTGTCTCCCTGCCTCTGAAGGTTTGGCCGCAAGTTATGTCTCCTGGCCACCACCCTCACCAGTGCCGTCATGGGTGTCCTCACGGCCGTGGCGCCGGACTACCCGTCGCTGGTGCTGTTCCGCCTGCTGCAGGGGCTGGTCAGCAAGGGCAGCTGGACGTCCGGGTACATCCTGAGTGAGTGTCCGCGGGCTGGCGTGCGGCAGAGGTGGGGTGGGCGGGAGCACGGGGAGGGGCCAAAAGGGGAGGAGCCAAACGGGGAGGAGCCAAACGCGCAGGTGGGTTTTTCGGGGAGAAAGGATGTTTGCAGGGTCTGGAGAGATTGTGGTCACTCTGGTCGTATGTGATTGTGTGACTGGGGCACGGGCACAACGTGGGGATGGCCTGCCTGCCTCCTTCCTTCCTTCCTTCCTTCCTCCTTCCATCTCCTTTCCTCCCTCCCTCCGTCCCTTCCTCTCTCCCTCTCTCCTTTCTTTCCTCCCTCCCTTTCCTTGGTCCCTCCCTCCCTCCCTCCTTCCTTCCTTCCTTCCTTCCTTCCTTCCTTCCTTCCTTCCTTCCTTCCTTCCTTCCTTCCTTCCTTCCTTCCTTCCTTCCTTCCTTCTTTTGTCTGAGAGACATTAAATGACCAATTAAATAGATCAGTCTTTCCATATCAACTCCTCTATTTGGAGAAGGATCACAGTGGATGTGTTTACAGCAGAGGGAGGGGCAGGCAGGGGGTCGGGCAGCGGAGTGTTTTAACATTTAAATATGAAAGAAGCAGCACCTCGAGAAAAGAAATACAACTCAATTGGTTTGAACCACTTGAAAATTAGGAGAGAAGAAACCAAAGAGGAAATAAGAGAAGAGATAAACATTTTTTTCTACGTACTTTCTTTTCTTTCAAATTTTTCTCTGAAGGTAAGACGAGAGAATATAAATTACTTTCTTGGAAGAAAGTAGTGTAAAGGACCATCTATGCTTTCCTCAGCCCGTAGGTGGGCACACCAGACAGCAGGGAAGACAATCCACATTTTTGCCCGTTTGTAGAGAACAGGAAAGGAGCAATGGTGTCCTTCCATCTCTGAGGATGCTGTCCTGTGTCTTGGCATCCTGGGAAATGGTTCATTAGGCAAGAGGAAGCAGCTTTCTCCCCCGAGAAACTGTGTGTTTAATGGGTTCAGCACATGCGTATTGGCATGTGTATGTTCCATATGTGCTACTTGGCACGAGGTGAAGAAGATGAACTTGGGGCCGCACATCAGCTGCCCAGCACCTACCAGTTGTGTGATCTTGGGCGAGTTCCATGGTCTTGGGCCTTGATGCCCTCATGGGGTGGGGGTGGGGGGTGCCCCAGGCAGGCCTGCCCGGTTGCTCTCGCTGTAGCACAGGCACTAGGGCGGGGCTGGGGCACTGGGCTAGAGGAGGCGTCCTTCCTCCCCGCCAGGAGCTCGCATACTAGAGAGAAGGACAGACACCCAAGCAGGTGTCTGTCTGGATGGAGTGAGGGCCACACCCCTCTGAAGGCTTTCCCCACTGGCTTGCAGGTCATACACCCCCTCCCCCCTTCCCCCCACCTTCCCCAGCCCCTCCTCCACTAGCGGCTCGTTGATGTCCCTTATTGGCTCCTCCTCTTCTCCCGGATCCCTGGATCCCTCCACGTGGCGGGACCCAGGATGTTGTCCTCCCTGACCCCAAACCTGAGCCACCTGCGGACCCCCGACCCGACCCCAGTCCCCAGTCAGTAAAGTGCTGTCTGTCCAGCCGTTCAGACCTGCCTTCTTGTGGTCAGCACGGCCTCTGCTTCCCCAGGCCTGTGTCTGCCTCCGCGGGTCCTGCTGCCTGGCTTTACTTTCACAGCACCCCGGAACCCACGGTCTCTTCCTCTGCTGCTGCCCCTGGGCCCGAGCCAACACTGTCACTTCGCCTCCACGTTGGTCTCAAGTCTCAACTCAGCAGCAGACGTGGGAGCGTGTTTGCCCCTTGAGGGGCCAGCTCTGCAGTTCACGCGGGGCAAACCAGCCTTCTCTGTGCCCCCCCACCCGTGGCCTCACCCCCCAACTTAGCACCTCTGCCTGGAACTTCAG
>PJEM01021367.1:0-11357 GCA_004023845.1 Helogale parvula | reverse complement strand
TATTCTCTGTTGAAAAGACGAAAAATTCCACAAACAAGAAAGTAGCTTCCCATCCCTCCTTTCCAGGGAAGTTGTCATACATAAATACAATAGAAGAACACTGGCCCTAATATGCCAACCATGAAACAATTCACGAAAATTGTATGTTGTGCCCAAGCTGAAGTCAGTCTCATCTTCAGAGATACCTTGGAGTCAGGTAGATTAGTTTGGGTCTTCTGTCAATTTTGGTACTTTTTCCCCTCACCAATCCCAGGAGTATGGACAGAGCATGATCAGGGGAGGTCATGTCAGGCATTCACTTGCCCCCGGGCTGTTGCTCTTTGAGTGAACACCACTGTGCCTACTCCTGGGTCTAGAGGAAGGGGGGGAATCGACTCCTTGTCCTGAGCAAGACTCCACTCTGATGGCACAGACACGACAGTCACCAAAATTCAGGTTGAGCCTCACAAAGGCAAAACTAGAAGTGCAGGGGTGTAGTTCTAGATGCTGGATACAGATCTAGATACACTTCTAGATATAGTTCTGGATGGGGAGCAATGCTGTTTGTCAAGGAAGTGTCTCAGAAGAGCGTTTTAAGGAGCAGCACTGTGGTAGCCTACAGGAAGGACAATTTCTGTACCAAAGAAATGTGTAAAGCTCTATTCAATGTAACATGAATGTAACAGCTCATTGCGTAGCTGGGCTCTGGGGGAGTGAACAAGATACATATTTTATCTATGATCTACAATCAGGAACAATATACAAAAATAAAGACACTCAGATAACTGTGGTATTTTGTGTTTTTTTAAACTTCAGCTTTATAGAAGTACAATTGACATATAAAATTTAAGATATTTAAAGAATACATTGTGGTGATCTGGCATACACGTACATTGTGAAATGATTCACAATGATTTCCCCTCTGTTTAGGATTAACAATGGCATTTTAATATAAATGTTTTATTAAATGAAATGTGTCCTTCACTTCATCTTTCCACGTGGAACCATAGGTTTGTGTATGTGGTCCCGGGACCAGCAGCATCAGCATCACCTGGCAACTTGTTAGAAGTACATGGGTGGGCTTCACCCAGACCTGCTGAATTCCAGGTGCTGGGGAAAGAGCCTAGCAATCTGTGTTGTCACAAACCTTTATGGTATGGTGACACCTGCTGAAGAGTGAGAACCACTGACAGAGTACTATTGCTGGCCCCACTCGACCACTACCTTCTCACTGTGATGTTGATCAGTGAGTTAAAGAAACAACACTAATCATCCCCAGCGCAGCCCCTTCTGTTTTTAAAAGTTGGTTCTCTTTTTATCAGGTAACAAACAGACCAAAAAAAACACAGGCATTACAGCCCGCTCATACATAAATCTAAGAAAAGCAGAATCTTTCATGTGGTGACTTGTGGGGGTTGCTTGGCACTACTTCTGATGAAGAGTAAGTCTGTCTAATTTAGTGATGCAGGATTAGCCATTCAGTTGGGTTGTAGATCAAAAGCTAAAAGTTTAAACATCTGACTATATGTCGTGATTATCAGTTGGTTCCAAACATAGGAGTGAGAAATGGGGTGTTACGTGTTGGAACTTTATAGCTCCAACATGGGTAGTAGTGAACAGTGGGCAGGATGCACATTCACATTCCAGCAGTAGAGAGACCTAGCTGAGAGAGTACCAATACACAAGAACCAGACGAAATCCTAGAATTTTGTAAGTGAACCTAACTTTAGAAATAATCACTTCTGAGTTCTCATGTTACAGAAAAATGAGCAAAGCATTGAAGGAACCAAGAGGCTTGCTCAAGGTCACATTGCTAGGTAGTGGTGAGAACAAGAGCAGAACCCAGGACACTTGGCTCTCAGCTGAGCACTTTCTGATTAGGTGGACCAAAGCCAACAACAGTAGAGAAACTCTCCAGTCCAAGAATTCAGATATCGCCAAGGTGAAGAACCAACTTGAGGGATTTTCGGCAAGGGTAATGGATTCAAAATGAAGTGTTTTGTGCTCAGATGAAAGCTCAGGCTCCAATCCACCTGTGCACGTTATGTTGCCCCCTCTCACAGCCAAGGCTCTGGCTATACTCTATGCTCAGTGTGTTCTGAACACTGCTTCATTTTCCTGTGATTTTCCAAGTGTTATTCTCTCTGCCTACAGTTTCTCACTGTCCTTGGAGAAAACCAACTCAAATGCCATTCCTCTACAAAGTCTTCTCTGATTTTACCAATAAACTCTCACTACTGTGCTAGTCACAAATGATCATCCACCACTCTGATTTCCCAGGACACTTTATTTGTATTTTACTTATGGCAAAACTTTCAACTTTGTGTTACAGCTATGCTTTACCCCTTGTATTAGAATATAAGCTCCTTGTGGCGCCTGGGTGGCTCAGTAGGCTAAGTGTCCAACTTTGGCTCAGGTCATGATCTCTCGGTTTGTGGGTCCCAGCCCCTCATTGGGCTCAGTGCTGACAGTTTAGAGCCTGGAGGCTGCTTCAAAATCTCTGTCTCCCTCTCTCTCTGCCCCTCCTCCACTCATGCTCTATTTCTCTTGGTCTCAATCATAAACAAACATTAAAAAAAAAAAAGAATATACACTCCTTTAAGGCATTGACCATATTTCATCTTTTTGTTTGTTTGTTTGATTTTAGTTTCTTTCTTTTTGTTGTTGTTTTTGTTGAAGTATAACTAGCATACCATGACGTTATATTATTCTAGGTGCACTATATAATGATTCAACAATTCCACACATTTCTCAGTGCTCATCAAGATAACTATATTCTTAATTCCCTTCGTCTGTTTCGTGTATCCCTGTACCCACTTCACTTTGACAACCAACAGTTTGTTCCCTATACTTAAGTGTATGGAGTTGTTTTTATTGCTTATCTCACTTTTCCCTTTGTTGTTGTTGTTTTATTTCTAAAACTGTGTTAAGTGTAGAACCATATGGTATTTTTCTTATTCTGAACAGACTTACTTCACAGTTTTATTTCTTCTAGGTCCATCCATGTTGGTCAAACAGCAAGATTCCATTACTTTTTATGGCCGAGTAATATTCCACGTTAGAGAGATACATAGATAGATAGATAGATAGATAGATAGATAGATAGACAGAGAGACAGATAGATATTACATCTTCTTTATCCATTCATCTGTCACGGGACACTTGGTTGCTTTCATGTTTGGCTATTGTAAATTATGCTGCAATAAACATAGGGGTGCATATGTCTTGTTGAATTCATGTAACTAAAAAGCTTTTGGCCTGAAAAGGAAACCAGCAACAACACAGAAAGGCAACCTACTGAATAAGAAGAGATATTTGCAAATGATATATCCAATAAGAGGTTAGTAAAAAAAAAAAATACAGAAAGAACTTATACAACTCAACATCAAAAAAAAAAAAAAAAAACCCAAATAACCCACTTAAAAATGGGCAGAAGAACTCAATAGACATTTTTCCAAAGGAGACATACAGATGGCCAACAGACACTTGGAAAGGTGTTCATCGTCACTAATCACAGGGAAACCTGAATTAACACTACAATGAAATATCCCTTTGTATCTGTCAGAATGGCTAAAATCAAATAGACAAGATAAGCAAGTATTGTCCAGAATATGGAGAAAAGAATCCCTCATATACTGTTAGTGGAATGTCAGCTGGTTCCACCACTATGGAAAACAGTATAGAGGTTTCTCAAAAGTAAAAGTACCTATGATCCAGTAATTCTGCTACCGGTTATTTTTTTAAATAATCTATACACGCTTTATAGATGTGGGGCTCAAGGTTACCACCCTGAGTGAAGAAGTGCATGCTCTATTGACTGAGCCAGGAGGCATCCCACAGCTACTGGATTTTTAACCAATGAAATAAAAAATTGTTTTTCCTAGTTTCTTTTAATAATATTATTTTAAAGCCAGTAAGCATCTACAGACACAATTCAAGTAGGCATATAGAAAAAAAAATGGATGTGAAAATCCTTCACTCCACAATATACACAGAGCTCTATTAGTGTTCCCCCACCAACATCCCAATGGAGGCCTACCTTTCCATGGGATCAAGAGTACTCCATTATTATACATGGGAATGTAACTGCATTCAGGTGTGATGATGTCAAACTGAATATGTACTGACATAGGTGAGTTCAAGTTCTACAGTTTTGGCCCTAATTTAAATGGGGCTACTGCCCCAACTGTACTGGATCCCATGGGCAATATAGATAACAAACCCAATCAGCATCCAGCCACCAAATCGGGCCCAGGTGATAGCTGTTATCTGCATCATAAGGTACACATTCACAAAGATGCTCAGTAGTGGGAGGAGAGGCAGAGCAGGGACCTTAGAGGGAAGGGGACTAGAGCTCTGTGGCTGTCGCCAGATGACCCCTGTGATCCCAGTGATGAGCACGAGGATCACCACAACCACTGAAATCCACACTGGGTCCCCAGAAAGCAGAACTGGCGACTGGGTCAGCACCAGACAGAGAAGAATGATCAGCAGAGCAAGCAGTGAGGAGCAAACATAGACAACCCGGCCAGAGAGTGGAGTGGGGGTGGGGCTGCCTGGAAAAAATAGTCCCTGTAGAGTCAGCTTCTCTGCTGCAGATACATTCTCCTCCTGAACCTCTGCTTCATTTTCCTCATTCCTCCTCTCAGGCTGATACCTGACAATGAGAACACAAATCGCAACCAAGGAGGAAGAAATCAGGGACCCAACTGACCCTAGGTCTAGGATATCAGTGGCTTCAAAAAAGAATACAGTGACTGCAATAATTCCAACCAGCACAATGACCACCAAAGCAGTTCTTGGAAGGTAAGTGATATCAGTCAAGAAATGGAACAGGAGCCCATCCCTTCCCATCCTCCTTAACACTTGAAATACAGGCCACCATAAGCCCCGAAAGCTAGTAGAAAGAATGCACAGGAACACCAAAGTTACACCATAGTAGGCAGGGACCCAGCCAATATGGAGAAATACCTCAGGCAAGATGCTCCCAGGTTGGAGCTGGTAGTAAGGCACCATAAGTGTAAGTGCTAAAGAGACACCAAAATACACCAAAAAGCAGATGAACAGTGAAATCAAAATGCCCATGGGGATGGAACGCTGGGGATTCTGGGATTTTTCAATTTTGGTAACAATATAGTCAAAACCAACAAAAGCATAGAAAAAGGTAGCTGCTCCATGGAGAATCCCTGCAAAGCCAAAAGGCATAAATCCTCCAGAGCCCAGAGGGCTCAAGGTAGAGGTGCCATTGAGTCCAGCCATTATGTAGTCCTCTTCTGTGAGCTTCCAGTTGTGCAGGTTCCCCTTAATGAAGCCAGAGATGATAACAAAACTGAGAACCAAAAGTTTCACCAATGTGACCACTTTGGCAGTTGTGGAAGACCAAAATGACCCGATATACCACAGACCTCTGAATTGCATGAAGAACAATATGAAACCCATAACAAAAAATTCTATGGATTCTGTAATGACACGGGGAATGTGCTCTGAGATGCTGTCTTGCAGAGTCTGAGAGAGTCGGTTCCCACGCAGGTTGTCAAAAGCTATAATCCATGTGCTAAACATAATGGCCATACCAACAACATAGGAGAGGATAAAGCTCCAGCCACTGATGAAGGCCCAGAGTTCGCCTAGAGTGACATAGGTGTAGAGATATCCAAAGCTAGAATGGGGAACACGGACAGCAAACTCTGCATAGCACAACCCAGCCAACATAGAAGAGAGACCAGCCAACAAAACGCAAATCACAAAAGAGGGTCCTGCTTGATTGCTGACCACGTCACAAGCCAGGACATACACACCTATACCCACTGTGCGGCCCACAACCTGGTTCACCAAATCCAGAGTGTTCAGTATTCTCCGTCGGTCATGCTCAGCCACTGGTGCCCCCAGCGTAGGTCTGCGTACCAGTTTTTGACCAAATCTACGAAGTGCTTGGCGCAGCATTCTAGCTGGAATCAAAGAGGATCCAGGATCAGAGAGCTGTAGCAAGCCCAGGGAGCAGAGTCTGGGATCAGGATCAGTGAGGCTGAGCGAAGCCAACTTGTGCTGGGGCTGCTGAGGTCCGTTACTCAGGCTCCAAATCTGCTGCTTTGTATTTCATCTGCTATGTGACAGCTATTCATAATGCCTAAATAAACAATAAATATTTACTGAACAATGGTGTTCAACAAGGCAACTAAAGCTCAGAAGTCCCATGTCACCTGTAGTAGCCTGAGTATCACAGAAACTGAAACAAAAGATCATAAAAAATCAAATCCTCCCCAAAAAGGACAAAATATCTCCCAACATTCGCCTTTTAACAAACCACATGAGAAAATACCATTTAGTTTATCTAGATCATGTAGCTTCATGGACTAATTAAGCTGTAGAACACAAAAGGGCATGAATGTCTTGTGCAATAATTCACACATGAGATGTTTGGTGGTGCTTGAGAATAAGTTATGACACATTAATTCATGGACTAGAAGGCCTTCTTGCAGTTACAGAACCATTTCTTAAATATCATCTGAGTTTAAAATACAAATATTGGTCCCACTGTCTTAAAACTCTTTACCCCCAAATCAGTACCCAAGGTCAGATGGCCTATTTCTGCTCACTCTGCATGATCCATTTAGCTGTACTGATGGCAAGGAATGTACAGTCAAACCTTTCCCTTTACCCACATAGCCCCACAGGGGGCGCTATGAAAAGAGAGGATGAGGGGGAAAGAGACAGGGCCTTCATAACTACCTGCAAAAACTAGAGGAACAGGCTGCCTGGTGAGGAAACCCTGGAGAAGTAGGTGCATAAGTCAACCAAGTAACCATTACTAAGGGAGAAGAGACAGAAAGGCCATTTTGTGAATTTTGACATTCAGTAAACCTTACCCAAAACAACCAGGCAAAACTTAGCTACAGTTTGTATTCCACAGTTATGAGAGTGTGATGGTTAGGAAGGAAAGAAGTCAGTCACCCACCTCAGTTGCTCACAGCTGAAACAATTCCTTCTGTATCCTCCCTCTCTGGGTTCCAGGAGAGAAGGTGAGCTCACTTCTGCAGACAGTCTCCTCACTGGCCACACCTTCTCTATAAACACCCTGGGCCACCTGTGATGTCAGCGTCCAGCCACCTGGAGACCCTGCCCTGCTCTGTGAGCTTATATTAAAACACAAACTTGTAACTCCCTATTAATTTTCCACGATACTTATTTTTCACTCACTCAAACCATGGTCTTAATATGCCAAATACATTTTCTTAATGAAAGAATCCTGCATGTGGTTCCTCCTTCCCCCTCCTCTGCTGCTACTATTCAAATGGTCCCCTCCATCAAATGGAGCAAGACTTTGGGTGAACAAATCACAGCAATGCCCCAGAAGTGAGTAGTGGAGAACCGAGAAAAAAAAGTCATGCAGCCCCCACTCTCCTGACTACTCAGGCTTTGGTTTTGAGAGACTTTTAGGAAATGTGGTCAGTAAGATAAAGTCAAAATTGAACAATCTTCTCTACAGATTATCAAAAGGAATCTTAATGTTATGGGTCAAAGCTTCTGTGTAGAAATCCATCTAGACTCCTTATTTACTACCCATCAGTTCCAATGTTATGATTTACTAACAAACATACAACATAGACAGAGTCAATACTTAACTCATGGGATCTTTCTACACTATAAATGTCATCAATGTGTTCACCACCCACACTCAGGCTTCAAACCCTTCAGTGTTTCTCACCACCTTTCCTTCATAGTTCTTCCTTCCTTCATCATCTGACCTGTCTGATTCTTCCAGCCTCATACCCTGTCCAGTTCCTGCTCCAGCTGTGAAATTCCACACTCACCCAGTTACATGTCTCTAATGCTCTCTTGTCCCTTCACTTAGCTAACCCCCAGTGTCCTACGAACCTTCTCTGACTTTTATGCTGCCCTTCGGTGTGCTCTCACAGCACCCGGCTTACCTATGTGCCATTTATCATAATGTATCAGAATTCCAGTTTATTTGCCTGTGTTCTCTATCAACGTGTGAGTTAAATGTTCAATAAATACTTGAACAAATACACAAACTGAGAATGGAAGCCTGAAAGAGAACGTAATCCAGAATTCCTATCTAATTGACTATGAGATACATGCTTTGCAGCCAAACAATAGTTATAATCCTGATTAGGTGAAGATATAAATTCTATTACCATCTTTGTAGAAGGCAAGCAAAATGAAAAGTGTGAAGGAAAACAAACTGATGAAACCTTGATGCAAGTCTTTCATGGCAGGTATAAGCCATACAAGGTGACAAAGAATTGTCAGATTTTGGGAAGGCTTCATGCTCAGGCCCCATAATGTAGGCGGGATGCCCAAAGGCAGAGGAACTCACTTTGGGGACAGAGGAAGGCATAATGAAGACACAGGGGAAGGTTTTCAAAGTTTGTATCCTGTGCCTCTGGATATCTTGTCCACTAGCTCTTTCCTTCCCTTAGCTGCTCTAAATCTTTCCAAATGACAAGAAATTATCCTCAATTTCAAAGAGAAGAGATTATGAAAGCTTCCTTCATGGAATGCAGCACAGTTTAGCACTTAGGAATAAGGCTTCGCTGGTTCACAGTTCAGGTTCAAATCACAACTCAACTTTATACCGGGTACTCCAGAAATAATAATTACCCTCTTGGTGCTTTAGTTTCAATAATAGTCAAATGAGAATAAAAGTACCTCACAGGATAATTGTGAGGCATAAGAGAAATGATGCCTATAAAGTACTTAGCTCAGTGCCTAGCAAACAATATGTAATTAATATAATCTACATAAATGATTAATATTGGAATCTGATCCACATTCCCAAACTTTGAAAATCAATTAGTCTTTATAAAATTTCTAAACCCAAAATAATCCACTAAAATCCAAGCTTGTTAGCTCACCCTCATGAGACAATGAAAACAGTTTTAGTCCATATATTTTGCCTTGAAATGCTAAGTACCCTGATTACACACCCTCACACATGGTGCTAAACACTTGGAGGTCCTAGGCTTACTGGGTTAGTCCAGGCATCAAGAAAACGCAAGCCTCAAAAATCATCCTCATCATCATAAATATTTTTGCCTATAGATGTCTCATCTTATTCACAGAAGAGGCAGTGCTGGGTACTATTGTGCTAAGAGCAATTAACATTATGTTAGAAATGTTGGATTTGAGCCTTGGCTCTTCCACTTCACTATATAAACCAGGGTAATTTGCTTGATCTCTCTAAGCCTCAGGTTTCCTCAACCACAAGGAACCTTACTTCAATTCCCTTACAGGAGCAACATAAGAATTTGATGAGAAGATACAAAATACCACCCACTGCTGGTGGAGTGTACGTGGGGTCACCATCCTGAAGCACAATGTTAGTGGACTTAAGATGCACACACACTCCCAACCCGTAATCCCTCTCTGAGATATACTCCCCAGGAAAACTCTTTCCTGAGTCTGTAAGGAGGCTCACATGAGCACATTCATCACAGGACGATTTCAGAATTTGGAGCTATGCCAGCCTCTATTACTAGAGGAATGCACAGGTAAAATGTGCCATATGTACACAATGAAATATTACACAGCAGTCATAAATAAAAAGGTAGATTAAAGGTAACAACATGGGTAGATTTCAGAAACAATGTTAAGTAGCAAAAGTAGAAGTAGGTTGAGGTATACAGCACAGTTACATTTATATACATTTGTAAAACAGCCAAAAAGTGATACATATTTGTCAAGGATATGCTTATACCTGTTAAAAATGTCATGTAATTCTCTGCAAAAACCTTTCGCTGGTTTCTATTTTTATTCAGAGTAGAAGCCAAAGTCTGCATTTGCAGTGACCTACGAAGTCCTACAGTATTTGTTACTGACCTACTCACTGCTCAGCCTTTTTCTCTCTCTCCCCACTCATTTTTCTCTAGCCTCCGAACCATTCTGGCCTCCTAACATACCAGCAAGACCCTACCTCAGAGCCTTTGTACGTTTTGTCCCTAGGACTATACCACTTCTAACTCAGCCACATGGTTGCTCACTTCACTGCATTTGGAAAAATAGCACATGTGTAGCACAGCCTTCCTTAATCACCATATATAAAACTGCAATCTGCTCCTAATCACCCACAACACTGTATCCCTATGCCCTTATTATCTTTCTAGCACCTATCACTATTCAAGGTAATATACATTTTACTTAATTGTTTGTTATTTGCCTCACACAAAGATATGTAAGATCCATGAAAGCAGGACATTTTTATTGTTTCACTCTTGGCTGTATTTGCCTCACTACAACCGTGTATTTGTAGAGTGAATGAATACATCTAAATACACATATAGAGCATGGATAGGAAGGGTATTTGTTAAATACACTAAAGCAAGTGGATCCAGTAAGGAGGGGAAATGAGAATAGAGATCAGGATAGAAGGGGTAAAATAAGATGCTTTGCAAAGGGGCGACAGGAAGCAGTGATGCCAATACTCCATGACTGAGGGAGGGGTTGACTCTGCTCTGCACTTCAGATTCATAAGGAATTGCATGAGATAATCTTGTAGGAGTTAAGTTGAAGGGTAACTGGATCCTGTAATTGTCAGGACATGGAGAATACAAAGAAGGAATACCTGCGAAAAGAGTGTGGAGAACAAGGGAAGATGGGGCACCCCTCCTACCAGTTCCCTCTGAACACATTTCCCTTTTCCCACTTCCTCTTTCTCCTTCAGCTCCTTCAACTGTCTCTGGAGGCTCCTTACTGGGCACTAAGGATGCTTGTACCACCTTTATTTCTCTGGGAAGCCATCTCCCAGCCACCTACCTCCCCACAAAGACATGACAGTGATTCTTAACATTCCTTCAATTATAGACCCCTCTGGGTTTGGCCACCTCAAAAAAATGTCTTACACTCTCCCAAAGTACATCCATGGACCGTGAGCAGGAATCCCAGAGGAGGGCCATCTGAATGGCAGGGTTAGAGATGGGCAATGATTTTCATAATTCTGTTTTCCTCAACTGTGCTGTGCAGAGTGGTCCTTATTCTCCTCCACTTCCACTGAAGATAAGGGACAGTGGGCTGCAGACAAAGTATGAAGATACTATAGAAGCAGCCCAAGGAACAAAACATCTGAAAATTAAATAATCACATTTCATGACTCCAACATGAGCAGGGAGAAAAAAAATGAACAAGCAAGCATACTGAAAGCAAAGCAAACCAATGATTGGGAATCCTAAGAGAGCCTACCACAAATCCAGCTTATAACAATACACAAAAACATCATCCTTAAATACTATTTTCAGAAATTCCCTTTCTCTGTGCAGAATCTATAATTATTCCAATAGTTTATATTCAGTCCAGACTCTCTGACCCACCCTATTCTCCCCTACCCTCAGGCCCATCAGCTTCTTCTTAACTCAGCTCCTTCC
>PJEM01021366.1:0-11357 GCA_004023845.1 Helogale parvula | reverse complement strand
GGAGGCACTGAGGACAGGCCCTCAGGTGGGGGCAAGGTGAATCGAACACACCCAGTAAAACAGCGTCCATTCCCCTATGAACATAAAAATACTTGTAGCAATCAAAGCTTTAGAAATTTCAGTTGTGTCCTTGCCCTCTCCAAGTGTCATTCCATTCAGGGGAAAATGTGGTATGCTCAGCCCAAGGATGCCAGTTTTTCATTTAGCCACGGTATCAATAGTCATTTGGCCAACCTCTCCATTGTTGGAAACACGACCCCTGCTCCCGACCCCGCTATTAAGGAGAAAGCTTTATGTGCTCCAGATAACTTGAATGCAAGTATTGAAAATCAGGGCCAGATTAAGATGTACATCAATGAAGTGTGTCGGGAGACTGTGTCACATTGCTGCATCTTATTTCTGCAGCAGGCCGGATTAAATTTGTTAATAAGCTTGACAGTTATTAATAACATGCTTGCCAAGTTCGTTTCAGACTTGAAGTTTCCTTTGATAGCAGAGGGAAGTGGATGTGCTGAGCTTCAGGTTTTGAAACTGGTGATGGGTTTGTCTGAAAATCCAGTCTTGGCAAGGAATTGCTGGGTGCCCAAATACTGCTCTCATTCATGTCCCTCTTCATGAGGAACAGAAACAGACAGGTTCTCCTGGACACCCTGGACTCTTAAATGGCCATTGCGAACAGAATGGAACTGAATCTGCCCAAAACCCTTCTGGTGAACACACACTTGTGTTCTCATTCAAAGAATCTGCAGTGGGTGCTGTTGAAGATCCAGCCTTAGCCCATCACCACATCATGGGGTGAAAGTTACACTTGCTTCATTGAGGACCACACTCCTACTGGCCAGTCTGGGGTTCCCACAAGGCTTTGAGTAACTTCTCGGTTTTGCAGTCTGCAGGCAATGTGCGTTGTCAATCACTCCCTTGCAGCCTTCTTCCTGTGGTAAAAGGATTGTTTCAGCTGCCAGTTGCAGATACAGAACATCTTATTACAGCATCTCGAGGGCTGCCTTGCCCGTGGTGGTCTCCCTGTCTAAGCGGGACCATTTTATGGAGACCAGACACATATCAGAGCTTGTGCTGAAAATGCATTTGTTGCCGCTTTGGTTGAATTCTTTCTCATTTACTCCTTCTTCTATGTGAGCTGATGGATGGTGAGCCTATTCATCAAAAAAGTACACCCCCCTGCTATGTGCTGTACTGACTTAACCTTATCCACCCAAGCCTACATTTGTATGTATCATCAATAAAGTTGTGTGCTTTGATTGGCAAAGGCGAGACATGGAACTTGTCCTTGAGTTTACAATCTACATGAAGAGGAAGACAAAAATACGCAACTGGCCGACACCAACCCACGCTAACTGACTGGGGCCTTTGTTTGCTCCCTGACAAATGCATGCTTATCAGTGCTCACAGGAGGTGGAGTAGAGGTGGGCTGCGGTGCTCAGGATAAGCCTCAAGAAGGGGCTGGGGGGCTGCAGGTGGAAGCATAGGAGTAGAGGTGGGCTGAGTGGAATCAGGATGGAGTGTTGGGAGGACTGAACAAGACAACACCTGTGAAGCAGGCGGCACAGTGCCTGGCACCTGGAGCAGAGAAATCCCTCGATGAAGGTGCCTTTCCTTGACTGCCAGCCTAGATAGGAAGGTCAGTATCCTTGGGGTTTGTGTACACGTTCTCGGGGACCACGGGACAACCCGTCCCTGCGCATTTCACGCACTAGTATAGCGGTGATGATTGCTGCTCTCCGAGTGCCCACTTTGTATAGTTCTGTCTCTCCTGTGAAGCGGCTGTTAGACCTACCTCCAGGCCCCTTCCCTTCCTTGGGACCCCAAGCCCAGATTCCTGGCAGAGCGAGAAGGGTTGGCCCCTGCCTCCTCTGGGTGAGCCTCCTTTCTGCCCTTTCCCCGGTACCTTTGGTGAAACCCAAGAAGGGGCCAGCAGAGCCCTCCATAAACCCCCCCCCCATTGGGGTGGTAGGGCAGATGCTGAGGGTGGTGGCAGGGTATGGCAGGTCCACGGAGAGACATCTCTGTCACCTCCATCCAAGCTTCTGGCACCCCTTGGAGGAAAAAAGGAACCCAGCCCTGTGCACTTAATCACTCCATGGATCTGGGCAAGTCACGCTGCCACCCTTCTCAACACTGCCAGACCCTTCTCAGCAGCACCTTGGCCCCTGCATCACCAAAGCCAGGTTCCCTGAGGGCTGTTGAGGTGTCAAGCGATGGTCCTCTTCCTCAGAGCCCTAGCCAACACTCTCAACAAGAAGCTTCCCTTGGGAAGAGCTGCTTCTGTGCCTGGTGCCCTTTCCTGGTCTCCCTGGGGTGCTGCTCTGGGCCACTATGCCCTGGGCATCAGCACTCTGTGCGTGCTGTGCCTTTGGACTGCTCTCCTCCACACAGAGCACAGTTTTATTACTTTTTCTCCCTTCTCCTGGAGTTTGGGTTGCAGGTGGTTTACACCTCTAAGACTTGTACCCACCCACCCCATGCTTCAGGCTGACTAGCAGGCACGGGCACCTGCCAGGTGCCAGGGAATCTTCCAACCTGCATTGGGGACACTGCCTCTTCCCAGGCACTGGCGCTTTGGATGGCCAGCATGTGACTTGTGGTTGCTGTGACACCACACCTCAGCAGGGCTCACTCCTGGGAAACCCTGTCCCCCTCCCCGGGCTTTGTCTCTTCCTCTGCTTGCTGCTGGGCCCTGTCATGTTGCTGAAGGGTTGCTAATGTGACCACCCCTTTCTCCCAAGCCAGTCTCAGGCGGACTGGCCATCACCAGGCACCAAGCTTCTATTTCCCAAGTAGAATGGCTGTGCAGACAGCTCCCACACCCACTTGTCCCAGCGGAAGCTGCTTGGCCAATGCTGTCTTTGGCGACACCCTCATGCTCATTCTCTTTAATCTCAGCACAAAGGCAGAAAAGATTTTCTCCTTCCTCCTGGCTCGGGGTCCCAAATTAACACGCACGTCCCTTCTGCTCTTCGCTCTGCCAAATCCCCAGTCAAGTGCTGCCACAGGCACTTGTCCTCCATCTCCCAGGCAGGCACTCGGCGCTTTTAGGCCACAGCTGACGTCTAACTCAGGGAGGGCCTTGGAGACCTTCTGCCCATCTCCTGAGCAACTTTCTGTCCCTGGGAAGCCTGTTGGCATTGAAGGGTCTCCATGGTGTGATCTTGGCCCAACTCACGAGCCTCCTCTGCATTTGCTGGCGCTGCCCTCCAGAAAACACTCCTTGTGTCTGGAAGGTCAGGCCTCTCTGGTCTGCCCTTCATCTCTTGGTTGGTTGCCATGCCAGGGCAGGAAACCTGCAGGCAGTGGAGGGGACTCAGGAGCATGCCTGCCACTCAGGGCCCGATTAAGACATTCAGAGGCTTTCGGCACCAGAAAGACCATGGTGCCCCCTCTCATACCTAATTCAGAATAAAACAGCATGGGACCACCAGGCACCAAACTTGCCTTACCTGCCTGCTGCAAGTAACAGATTCTTTCTGGGCTTCCTCATGGGAAATATTGGACAAAGTCATCAAAGCTTGAGCTTGTCACGCTCTGTGGGGAAGGGCCCTGCCTTGATGGGGCCCGCCCCAGCCTCTTGGCTAAATCTGGAACCACCCCCACAGACTGCTTTCCAGCTCCCCAAAAGCCCTGGTTCTGCTTCTTATTCATCTCATGATTACATCTACATTTGGTCCCTGTGGGTACTGGCTTGCACTCTAGCTCCCAGTGCCCTCCCCAGCTTGCCACCTCTCCTGTGGAATTTGTGATTTGACCTCCCGCCATCCTCATTAAGTGGCTCGTGAGGTTGCAGATGTCTAGCTCCCCAGCGAATACCTCCAGTCTCAAACTCTGCATCCTCCCCGGGGCCCTATGTGCCACTTTCAAAGCAATTTCAACCATAATCCCCTCACTTTGATGTGGCACCCACAGATAGGCACAGCCCTCACCAAGGCAATCTCTTAGCCACCACAGCACCATTCAGCTTAGAGTTCCACAAGTGTGGCCAACACTGGCTCCAGGCTCCCTTCTGGGGGCGGGCCACCGGTTGGTCCAGGATGCAGATGGATGCCGCACCACAGTTGAGGACAGTCCTGCAGAGGATTGGCCAATCCCTTGTCTGCTACACATGCTGCATGCATCACTTCACACCCTGTCACTTCCCTCCTCTCTTTGCTCTTGGCCTCCTCCTGTTCGCCCTGAAGGCAGGCTGCTTTTCCCTCATTGCCTCTTGTTTTTGTGCATGGCTTAGGATGTCCTTCCTCACGCCCCAATTACAAAAAGAGTGTCTTATAGGGTTTCCTAATTCCTTCATACTTTTCCACGTAAAAGGTCTCACGGGTCTACTTGGAAGTTACCTTTGTGCAAGGTGGGAGACGTGATCCAACTTGACTTCTTTCCCCAAAGGGATAGCAAATTAACCCAGCACCATTTAGCACTCCATTCTCAATGTTGCAGTGTGGCACATCTGGGATCTTCGTGCACCCAGTGAGCATCCCCTCTGTGGCTTCCTGGTGGGAAGTGTCTCCTGAGGCACACCTTTCTCCCAGGAACTCCTAACTGACTCGGGGACCCTCAGCTCACTGGGGGGCCCTATGGCAGGTAGTGTGTGTGTGTTAGCCGGGAGGTGTGTATTGGTGCTTGCGAACAGGCCTCTGCCCAGGTTCCTTTTCAGGACGTAACCTGGTTCACAGGAAACATAGGAACCCCGTCCCCCGGCCTAATTTAACAACATGGGAAAGTGGGAACTGGTTTCTTCCCTCACCAAAATTGCTTTATTTGTGGAAGAGGAAAGCAAGTTCATTTTCTGTGTTTAGATTTGCTACACTTTGTACATGGTAGTCATTCACCACTTGAAGTATGCCTATTGTCACATGTTGAATGCATGGTTTAATGGCTTCTCTCAACACTGTCCTGATTTTTTATTTTTATTGTGGTATATTTCATCATTCTGGAGTTTTAAGTACTCTGTCCTTGTCAATGTTTTCTATTAAACTGTGATATTTTTCCTTTTTTAAAAAAGAGTCTTCACATCACACATTTACTAAAACACATTTGCCTATATTTCCTTCTTCTTTTCTTTAATTTTTTAAAATTTTACAGAGGGGGGAGAGACAGAGAGAGAACGAGTTGGGTAGAGTGGGGGGGGAGAGAGAGAGAGAGAGCGAGAGCGAGAGAGAGCGAGAGAGAGAGAGAGAGAGAGAGAGAGAGAGAGAGAGAGAATGAAGTAGGCTTCCATGCGACCTTGGGATCATGACCTGAGCCGAAATTAAGAGTTGGATGCTCAACTGACTGAACCCCCGGGCACCCTGCCTGTATTTCCTTTTAATATAAAGACAGTTTTCTTTTTAGAGTTAGCCCCTTTTTTAATCTGCTACTAGTGTGTATGTGTAATGTGTGTGTTTTTGTGTACATTTGGTTTGAGGTAGACTTTGTATCTTAATTTCCTCTAAATGTGTAATTGGATTCATTGCAGAATCCAAGTTTTCCCCACACTGAATTAGACAAGTATGCTCCAAATTCCCATGTTAAGAATATGAACATGGATTTACTTGCATTGTCTCCTTTTGTGGATCTTACAAGCACGTAGTCGTTAGTCACTGGCCCTTTGACTCTTCTTATCGTTAATTTACAGTTAGCTCAATCTGAGTAAATGACAAACACAGAATGATACATAAGCCATAGCAATAAATTCCACCCAGTGCCATTTGCCTTTTTTCCTAAAATTATATCACAACTCGCTCATAAAAAATAAGTCTTAGAACAAGGCACTTAATTCACTTTACTGAGGAAAAATAAAGAAGATTCTATCATTTTGGAGCAAAGAATGTCCAACTATGGCTGAAAGGTACACACTGAGAATTTAATGATTTTAATGAACACATTGAAGTTTATAAGCTGTGTTAACCTAACATCAGAAAAGACTACAAGATAAAGGCACAAATGTCCCTGCTCATTTGGCAGTGTAATTCCCCAAGGATGCATGTTTTAAACATCCTCATTGTCTTCAGTGTTTGAAGTGTATGTAGAATTGGGATTGCTCACCACAGTTCCCACAGAAGATAGACTGGTAATGAAGGCGCGCATCTGTTGTGCATAAATATCTCTAATGATAAAATAAGGTAGTTTGTGACACGTCTCTGGTGGGTCCTCACTGCACTGGTTCACATCAGTGTCCTTCTGCTTCTGGAAAATTTGTTGAAGGTGATGGTGATAGGAAAGGCCACCACCAAGATGCCACAGATGATGCACGTGCTGGCGATAAGCTTCCCGGGCAAGGTAACTCGGTGGGTGTCTCTGTAGCTCATAGTAGTCATGGGGATGCTGGTAAGGCTGGAAATGTGGTCACCTCTATCCACAGAGTAGATAAGCACAGAAAAAAATGGAAATGCCCACAGAGAGAAAGAGAAGCAACGGCTTAACTTCATGGTAGCTGTGTCTCTATGTGACACCTAGAGAACAAAGTCCTACTGAGTGCTGGGCAAGCTTGAGAATTTGGAAAATCCTTATAAGCCTGTGGATATGGGCCACCTTGCCCATGTTCTCAATGTCCTTGCTTTCTCCTCCTTGGTGTCTACAGCCAGGGTGACATAGAAGGGAATAATGAAGATGAGGTCAATTATATTCAGAGGGTTTTTGCAGAATTTCTTTTGAAAGGGAGCAACAACCAGTCAGATGGCAAGCTTGCAAGTGAACCAAGCGATGCATGCGATCTCCATGCCTTCCAGCTCGGGGTCATCTACCTCTCCATCCTCATCCTGGATCTCTGATATACTGTGGACACACATGGCCACAATGGAGGCCAGCACCGCACTCAAGGACGTGCTTGGCACATCAGGCAGTAGGCTGGATGGATTTTCCATTCAGATACAGATCTTCTTCTGGAGTTGGCCAAATTGTGGCTTATCAAACTTCTCCAGCTCCTTCTTAGAGAAAAGTCTTCAGAGGAGTCTGTACTCACATCATTGCCCTTCTTGTCCCAGTCTGTCTTATAGTTTTCTTCCTTGCCTTCACGGTAGCATTTACTACAGCAGAACAAAACCTCACACAGCTCCTCCATGACATGTAGTTTCTCCATGTAATAAAAATTCAAAACAAAACGAACAAGGAGGGGTTAAGATCAAAATAGTACTCCTTATCAGTGTCACTCACTGCTTCTGAATGGCAGGTAAGCAGCTTTCTGATTCTGATGTGAGGAAACCACAAGAGGGTGCCTTTGGTCGATGCACTGCTTAAAGCCTCCCATGTTCAAGTTGACAAGTTCCTCCTCTTGTCCAAGGTGATGCAAACAGTCAGCAAATACCATGGTGGATAGAGGAGGCAGGGAGCTGGATGTGACAAGAGATGATGAAGTTCACACTGCACCCTTGTGTAGATGTTACACTCTCTGCCCTCGTCCCATCCAATGGAATGTCCATCATCGTCCAAGAAGCTCTGCCCTTCTTCCCTCACAGGATGTGTGGTGCACACAGGGATTTAGTGCCCAAAAGGAAGAAAAGAATCCTTTTCTCCAGTTATACCAGCCAAAGCAATTGCTAGGAAATCACTCTTACAGATTTGAGTGAGATAACATCCTCCCGTCCTGGGCTCCTTTGTCATGTGTAGGATCATAAGCTTCTTCTGTTTCCCATGTCTGCTTTGTGGCAGGGCACTGTCCTGGGAACTACAAGAGTCCAGGTGACTCAGGCTCACTCAGCTCTGTGACACTCCCTGCCTACACTGTGGGGATCAGGCCTCATAGCGCCATGAGGAAAGCAAGGTGGCCTGCCTAGGTCTGTCTGTTTGTTTTTCCTGCAGAATCCAATTTTTAATGGTTTAATTGAAATTGCACTACATTTATGGGTTAATCATTGGCAAGAGTTGGCATCTTTATAATTTTCCCATCTAGGCACATTTATTTAAATCCTCAATTGCTTTAGTAAAGTTTTCTTTATAATCATCTTTCCCATTTCTTTTTGGGTTTTTATTCCTGTGTATTTGTCTGTTTTTGTTCGCTTGTGAAGAGGCATGGTCTTTACCTTCTCCTACAATGTTATTCTCCTTCAACTCCACTGTTCTTATTCCATGTGCCAGCACACTAGATATATGTGTGGTATCTCCTCCTTTCGGAACAGCAATAAAAAAGGAGAATGATCAAGTGCTTCACCATAGTTATTCCTAAAGAGGAAGGAAAAGGAAAAGGACAAGAATTAAGCCCTATTGTTCCACAAATGTTCTTTTCCAGGAACTCTCCCTATAGACCCTTTCCTTTTTTTTTTTTTTTTTTTTTAAATTTTACTTGTATATTCTCTTGCTCCTTCTCTTGCTCCTTCTTCCCTGGAAGTGAAGTAGTTCAAACTGGTTCTTCTGGTTTATTAAATCATGTTTTCTTTTTCTTTCTTTCTTTCTTTCTTTTTTTTTTTTTTAACCCTGGCAAGGTCTCCATTAAGTTTAGCCATCAGTATTCTATTGTTCTTTGTTCTTGGATATATGGATATGGGATGATTTTGAAGGAAGGAAAGGTAGTTTGATGGCTCAAGTTATTACCACAAATAAGTACTTCAAATAACCACGTCATATATCTACCTTTGAGTAAACATTTGCATCTCACAAAGACCAATTGTTAATGTGTAAATATAGATATCTAGAATTCTGTATTTTCCACTATCTAGACTTTTAAATTGGGTAGTAGATGGATTTGGTGACTTTCTAAACAGGGCAGGGAGGGGCACATGGAGGTAAGGGGAGTATGCAGGGGTATGTTCCCACCAGCTTTCTTTCTCAGCCTTTTCTACCCTGCCACTTGGGTGCCCTATACAGACCCCACACTTTTTTCAGCTGGTGCCTGGGGAAGTGAAAAACACCAGTGCTCTGAGATTTTCCAATAAGTAATTTGATCATTTCTAATACCTGCCCCCATCTAGGGTTTCAATCTGGGGGCTTGATTGGAGCCAGGAGATGTGGCTGGCTGTTATTCCTTCTTCTCTTCTCTCTCCCTCTACAAAATTCCTTTCTGATGAACACTTCCTTTAGGTCTCAAGTTCTCACTACCTGTAGCATTTAGCCAAGATCTATAGACAGAGTCTTCCAGGACTGCTTCCTGATATGTAAGGAGAGCTTTTGGAATTTAGCAAAACTTTAAATTGATGGCTACGAGTTTTACAAATTAGCTTTGAGAAGTTTAAGTTTCTTTTTTTTTTTTTCAAGTTGACTTATTTATTTTGAGGGAGGGGAGGGACAGAGGGGGACTTCCAAGCAGGCTCCACTTGGTCAGCACAGAGCCCAAAGCTGGACTTGATCTCAGGAACTGTGAGATCATGTCCTGAGCTGAAATCAAGAGTCAGACACTTAACTGACTAAGCCGCCCAGGCGCCCTGAGAACTTGTTTCTTGAGAAGATACTGGCAGTAGCTTGCTTCTCTTTGTGTGAGGTCGTAACCCTAAGTAGTCATAATGGCAAATGAGCTATATGAGAACATTATTTACAGGGGGAATTACATATAGCTTAGTTAAATATTTTTATAACATTGTCAGTTTTACCTGCTAAAGGGCTTGCACCAGACCAAGGTTAAGAATAGGCATGGATGCAGGGGGTCAAAGTGAGCAACATATAGGACACTGCCCTACATGTGTGCCTCAGTCTTCAAGGGCTAGAAAAAGGAATGTTGTATGTGCAGATAGGAAGCTCTACAAACCATATATCATGCATCTCACATAACATGATATCCACAAGACTGTGCAAAGACAGGTCAATGATTTCTTCACATTTCATCTTAAATTTAAATTTAACTTATTTAAAAAAAAATCAGTCACATCCTAGTGGTTCAAAGTTCAAAAGATAACAAAGAATATGCATTAAAAATCTCCTTCCCCAGGCACCTGGGTGGCTCAGTGGGTTGAGCGTCCAACTTCTGCTCAGGCCATGATCTCGTGGTTCATGAGTTCGAGCCCCACATTGGGCTCGCTACTGTCAGCCTGTCAGCATAGAACCCGCTTCAGATCCTCTGTCCCCCTCTCTCTGCCCCTGCCTCACTTGCGTTCTCCTAAAAAATAAATAAATATTTTTTAAAATCTCCTTCCCACCTCTCTGCCACCACTCACTACCCAGTCATTGTTACCAGTTTCTTGTGCACCATTCTAGAGAAAACATATATATATGTGTGTGTGTGTGTGTGTATGTATATATATGTATGTGTATATATAATGCATACATATAACCGCATATAATTACATGCATATAATCTTGTCAATTCTTTGATATCACTACATAAAAAGGTCCTTTAGTTTATAGCTGGATGGTATTTTATTGCATAAGTATGTCATAATTATTTAATCAGCCCCCTATGTGTGAATATTTAGTATTTTATTCCCCATTTTGTGATATTACAAATAATGATTAAATGCTTATATGTATTTCCTTTTCTTTTCTTCTCTCTTTCCTCTTTTTATACACCCAATATTTGTTGATTAATTTATATTTCCTAGTGTTTCCCTTTGTGCTACTGAATATACTTGAACCCTTATTGCCAGATTTGTCTGCTTTAGATGGTATCTTTTGACTACAGCTACTTAAGGATCAGAAAATCAACATATTTATATTACCTCCCACCTTCTTTGTCTTTCCCCTCCCAATTGTTTTATATATATATATATATATATATATATATAATTGTTAATTATATAATTTCTACTCCATCTGCGTTGCCATCATTACATTTGTTCCATAACCATAATCACCACGTTTGTTTTGGTCTTTGTCCTAAATTTACATAGAATTGACATTAATTGCTAGAGTTTTGCTACAGGTTCTTTCTTTCCTGAGTGTCTGTCTTTTTTTGAACACTCTTATTAATTTTATTATTTTACATCTTTTCTTTCTGACTTTTAAGTAGAAAAACAAAGTTTACAGATTATGACAAATTTGTCTCTTCCTATTCAATATTTGATAGCTCATTTCTCTCTTTTTTTTTATAGTTTATTTTCAAGTTGGTTCCCATATAGGTCCCAGTGCTCTTCCCCACAGGTGCCATCCTCCATGTCCATCACCCCCCCTTCCCCTTTCTCCTTCCCCCTTCAGCCCTCCATTTGTTTTCAGTATTCAAATGTCTCTCATGATTTGCCTCCCTCCCTCTCCCTGGGTCTTTTTCGCCCTTCCTGTCCCCATGGACCTCTGTTAAGTTTCTCCTGTTAGACTTATGAGTGAAAACATATGGTACCTGTCCTTCTCCACCTGACTTATTTCACACCCTCGAGGTCCATCGACATTGCCACAAATGGTCAAATTTCATTCTTTCTCATTGCCATGTAGTATTCCATCGTATACATAAACCACATTTTCTTGATCCATTCATCAGGTGATGGACATTTAGGCTCTTTCCATGATTTGGCTATTGT
>PJEM01021365.1:0-11369 GCA_004023845.1 Helogale parvula | reverse complement strand
TCCGTTTCCTCAGGACAGACCTCGCCGGCCAGGGCCCCGGCACCTGACATGTGTCCGGCACCGTTCCCAGGAGGCAGGGGCCTTTCCTCGTCCTTCCCAGAGTGGTGGTCACCACCCCCCCTCACAGGCCATACGGGCCCCAGGGCAAACAGGCAGCTACTCAGGATTCTCACTCCAACACAGAGACCCTCGCTGGAGCCGGAGCCTCCCCTCTGTCAAGGTCACCTGTCGTTCTACCTACAGAAACGCTCTATCCAGACTCTGGTACTTGAACTGGAGCAGGACGACCTCGGCTCCGCCCCCCGGTGCCGGGACCTAACAAGCACCTCACGTGCGGGCGAGTCTGGCCCTGCCCCTGGCCCGTGCCCCCTCCTTCAGACAGAAGGATGTTCAGCAGAAGCTAACCCGGAACCCCCGTCCCCGAGGCCCCGCAGACGGCCATGGCGGTGGGGGGAGCGCGTACAACGCAGCCCGGTGCCGCAGGGTCGCCGGGGCCCACGCGCACGAGCCGCCCCGAGGTGGAGTCCGCCCCTTCCCAGCCCCGGACCAGCTTCTAGGTGCTTCCGGTCAGTTGTGCCTGGACGGACGAAACCCTCACCCTTCTGAAGCTTGTGAGGAGTCACGTGTATTGAACACTTCACAACTTCCCCGGGAGATGAGACTGCGGGCTCAGCGTAAGCACATGACCGCATGTCGTCATGTTCCCGTGAACCTCCCGGCCGGCACGCAGGGCCTCCGCGCGGGCGGCGGGGTGGGCGTGACGCCGCACGGCTGCACTCACCGTCCAGCTTCACCTGCTCGGGGCAGTAGTAGTGGACCACGGCCAGCAGGGCGGCGCCGTCGCGGCCGTCCCTCATCAGGTCCTCCAGCAGCGGGAAGTGCGGCGGCTGCCTCGCCGACAGGTGCTCTCGGCGGTAGCGCACCTGCAGGGACAGGAGGACAGTGGTCTATGCGAGACGAGCCTCTGCGGCCCCCGGCGCTCCGGGAGGCCGTCCCGTCCAGAACCAACGCGACGCCCGCGGGTGATGTTCATGACAATGATGGTCACACGGCAAAGGCTCGCGCGTCTGGACGACACGCTTGGCCTGGAGCACGCGTGCCGAGGTCCAGGGAGCTGAGCGCCTCGGCCACACCTGGGGGACAGCAGCCGAGCTGCTGCGGCGCCAGGGCCGCCCCGCGCTGCAGGGCCCGCGAGACCAGGCACAGGACGCACGGCTATGCTGCCAAGAGCCGCACCCTCTGAACAAGCGAGAAACAAGTTAAGTGCTGAGCCTCCTGACGCCGGGCAGACCCGCCTGACTCTTCCGCTCCTCGGCGTCATCGGCGTGAACCTCGGCCAGGAAGAGAAGGACAACGACACTAAGACGTGGCTTGAGAAACTCCCCAAAGCGGGTTCGACAAAATTTCACAGAAAATACCCACCCGGCCCCCTAATAAATGCAACAAAGCATCAGGAAACCAAATGCACGCGAGGTGCCACACCAAACAGGTGCTTTTTCAAGGTTTCCATGCTTTGCCCCCGGAGGAAAGGGGGTGCACGCCATTCGAGCGCCCCCCCTGTCAGCGCGGCCCCCACGGCGGCACGCCAGGTTCCGAGGCGCGCGCGGCACCCAGGGCAGGGGCGTCCGTGCAGGTGCCTGTCCTGGTGCCCGTCCGGCGTCCTGCCACGCGCTCTGTCCTCCTGCACTAAGGTCTACGGGCCGGACGCGCCTTGTCCAGCGGAAGAAAATACACAAACAGGAGAGAGAGGGAGGGAGGGGGAGGGAGATCGAGCCCCAGCAGTGCACACTCACAACTGTGGGTTTCTGAGAGCTGCGCAGACGGCTTCGCCCTGGAGGAAAGCCCCCTCTGGGCGGTGGAGAATCTAACGTCCGGATAAACACACAAGGTAGAGTAATCGACACTGGTGTTTGGTAAAGCACACCTAATGCATTCTTTCAAAACCGGAATGTAAGGGGCGCCTGGGTGGCTCAGTCAGTTACACGGCCGACTTCGGCCCAGGTCATGGTCTCACAGTTCGTGGGTTCGAGCCCCGAGTCAAGCTCTGTGCTGACAGCTCGGAGCCTGGAGCTGCTTCGGATTCTGTGTCTCCCTCTCTCTCCGCCCCTCCCCTGCTCATGCTCTGTCTCTTGCTCTCTCTCAAAAATAAAAAAACACTTAAAAGAATTTTTCAGAACAGGAATGCGGTTTATCTCAGGTCACGGAAGTCTGTGCTGACGGGACCTTAACTTGTTTCTCGGGGCCCGCGGCACGGGCTGCGGCAGGCGGCGGGCCGCCACGGCATGCAGGGCGGGGGGCATGCGCCAGGCCAGGCTTCACACGGACCACACGGCACACACGGGACGGACCAGAGCATGCAGTGAAGCACATGGCTTGTCCACTGAGGATGGAAGGTGTGTGTTTCTGTGACGTCAGGGAACACACCTGAACCCCAGGGCCCAGGGACCCTGGACGACGACCTTCGTCGGGTTTCCAAACCTCCAGGCGGCCGAGCAAGCCTGCGGCCTGAACACCCCCTCCCGTGCCCGCCCCACGGGCCGAGCGCCGGGTGCTGGAGCCACAGCCACCCACGGCAACACGGGGACACCTCTTTCAGTGTCTACGAAACCTCAGCTAGGCTCCCCCCCAGGGGACGGCTCGCTCCTGACGACATCCTCCCGGAACGACAGGGCCAAATGCTCAGCTCTTGAGCTTCAGGATTCGGGAAGTTAAGAGATATGTAAGTACTCAGAAAAACGCTTCCATCTTCTTTGCTACTAATCCATCTCAAAGAGAAGCAAAATTACCCCCCAAGACGGCCACAAAGCGGAGTCTGTCACTGCTCACGTGGCCCGGATTTCCCGGCTTAGAGCCGTGGTATCTCCTTCGTGATAAAACGCAAGGAAAACCTGGTCTGAGTCATTAAAATAAAGCGACAGGCAGCTCAAGGGTCTGCAGAAAGGCGTGTTCCACGGCCTCACTGCGGGCCGCACCCGCGGAGCCCCCCCGCCTGTCGTCCGCGTCTCCCCCACCGGAGTGGCGGCGGCGTGCGGCTTCTGCCTCCGGCACGCTCCGGGCGGGGGGCACGCTCCCGGGTGGGGGTCACCGCTGAGACTGTCGATCCAAGTCACTAGCTCACAACTTCCTTCTTATGGGAAGATTCACACTTCAAGTTAACTTGGATTCCAGAAACCCCGTGTTCTCGCTGACCTAACTCAGACCCTTTCCCCACCCCAGGCGGGCAGCAGGGGTGCTCCCGACACCCAGGGGGCTGTCTCTGGAGAAAGTGCCCCTCCCTCCCTTCCACGAGGCCCTCTGTCCTCAGACGGCCCACGTGACACTTCCTGAGAGACGTCACATCAAACACCACCATCAGGGAAGGTCACATCAGGACAAAAAACGTAGGGAGTGCTCGGGGAATCAGACTACGTGCCAGTCCCTCTGGGGCTGCGGGCGGAGAGAACGTAGGTCTGCTCCCCCATAAAGAGCATAAAATCACCTAAGAAACAAGCAAAACCAGACTGGGCGGGTCTAGGGGAGGCTGCGGAGCCGCGCCCCGCTCTCACTGGCGCTGCAGGAGCGCGACCGCACCGCCAGGGAGGACGCTAGACAGACAAAGCGGGGTCGGGTGTGAGCAGCTGTTTAATGGAAGCGAGTGACTGTGACAGGATGGCCGTCTGGACGCAGCGGGCACGCGGAGGTCACTTACGGGCACTAACTTCCAGTACCACTTGGAGGGGGACTGGCCGGGAAGCAGGGAAGGAAGCAGGAGACAGTGTCAGCGGGCGGGCCGTGTCCGGACGCCCCCCACGGCAGTCACAGGAGCGCCGCTGCGCTCTGAGAAGGGACACCCGTCCGGACGCGCGGCTCAGACGCCCTGTGTAGTCCCACGGCCGAGGCGCCCCGCGGGACGCTCGCCCTGGGCCGGGCGCCACAAGGGACAGATGCCAACTGCAACTCGGGGGCGCTCGGCATGTCCCGCACCCACGTGACGGACAAGGAGCCCAAGGACACGCGGCCCAGGGCGTGCTGCCCACAGCATCCTCCCCCGCCCCCCAGGCCGGGAGCGAGAGGACCAGGTAAGGGGTCACAGGAGACCGCAGACATGGCCGGGCCACATCTCATGTGCGTTCACGGGATGTGGATTCGGTCACACACCTGCTTGGCAAAAAACCACCATCACAGAGGAAGCAAAGGGCAGAAAGGACCAGAATGCACAATGCACCATCCGTGTCATTTCACGAGACGCGGAGCCCTGGTCTGCCTGGACTCCGCGCAGGGTCGTGGAGACGCCCCAGCAGCTACGCTGGACCTCGGGGGTGAGAGACACGATACTCCAGGGTCCCCTGGACGGCAGGCACTCTCCTCCTCGCTCGGGGACTCCAGAAGCTCGCTCCCGGCTTCCCGTATGCCCCCGGTTCTGGAGCTTCGACACCTCCCAACCCCTCCCTCGTCCTCCCCAGTTAGAGACAGGGCTACCCCCGTGCAGGGGGAGCGAGGAACACACGGTCACGCCCACCACCAGGGCCGCCCTGCAGGAGACCGGGAGGCCCCCCCAACCCCCGGGGAGGGGTGCGAACAGAGTCAGCAGGTAGCGGATACGGGCACATTCTTGGAAACCGGGAGCAGCAACAACCAGACGCATTCTAGAACACTTCGGCGCGCCCGTTACCTTCTGATGAGCTGGACTTTCCAGTAACTGCTGTTTTAACTTGACTTCTCTCTCTGTGATCTCTCTCATTTTAAGATTTACCTGAAGTAAAAGAAAAACGCGTTAAAAGGGTAATAACGTCTTTCCGTGCTTTCTACGGGTATCTTCCCTTCCCCACTCAGACACGGTGTGAGTTAGGCCGATGACACAGACGCAGGAACACCTGGACTCCACACGGTCCGTGCTGGGTGTGGGCACCCGAGCTGGCCCGCCCCTCCAGGGAACACTCTGCCTCCGCGCCAGCGCGGTGCCGCCACCTCACGACAGGGCCAGTGAGCCACCCCGCTGAGCGGCGCGGGAGCAGCGTGAGGGGTCAGGGCCGGCGAGCGCCGCCGGGCAGACGCTCCCGCGTCCCTGAGCGTCCACACGTGACGCCAAATCAACGTCCGTCGTAAAGCGTAGCCGTGCGCTCCGTAACTAACACAGCCTCTCAGAAGTTACTCTCTCCTGGAGCGACTCCCCAGAAAAAGTCAAAATTACAGTTATAAAGTAACACCGTGGACAGAAACACTCAACGTTCAAGGACGCGGTCAAGCCATGAGATGAACAGACAGAACTGAACGTTTTACTAAGACTGCAGATAAATGAACTCATGCAAATCAAATCAGGAAGGTAGAAAATGGCTTTGAAAAGAAAACAGCACAAGGAAGAGCAATACAGAGCAATTTTAAAATAAATGAATCAGAATAGATGGGGCGCCTGGGAGGCTCCGTCAGTTGAGCGTCCGGCTTCGGCTCAGGTCATGATCTCGTGGTTTGTGGGTTCAGACCCCGCCTCGGGCTCTGTGCCGACAGCCGGAGCCGCTTCAGATTCCGTGTCTCCCCACTCTGTCCCTGCTCCCACGCGCGCTCTTTCTCTCAAAACGTTATTTGTAAAATCTAGGTGGACGGCACACGCGTGTGCCCTGCAGTTCTTCACGTTTACAGTTTTCCACAACAAAGACTTCTTCAGAAGATACGTTCTGTCACCTGTGAGACGGCTTTCTGATAGGGAAAGGACTTTCTGGTTAGGTTGCGGGTGACGTTAAAGAATGTAACCCTCGATACCGCTCATGAAACGGGACGATGCTGCAAGATCTATCTATACAGCTCTCCTGAGACACGGGCACGAAAAGAGCCAGGAAGGACACAAGAACCTCAAGCGGACTTTAACATAACCGAGGACCCAGGTCACGGATTTAGTGCCCAGAACATATAAAAGAGTTCTTGTAACAATAAAAGACAAATGATCTGATTTCACGACGGACAAAGGGTCTGAACAGGCGTCTCTCCGCAGAAGACCTGCAGATGAGCAGCACGGACACAAAAACGCAGAGGCTCCCACCAGGGAGAGTCTAACCTAAACCACGAGACAACACCGCACACCTTCCAGGACGGCCAGAATCAGAAACTCAGAGAGCAAGCGTCCGTGAGGACATGGGACACTGGAGACCTGACACACAGCCACACAGCCGGGGAGACGGAGGACGGTGAGGCCGCTCTTCAAAGAGTTAAACAGAGCCTCCGTATGTTCCGAACGATGGGCAATCCCTTCCCTAACAGCCGAGAAACAGGACAACGCACCACACAAACCTGGTCCTCAACGGTCAGAGCAGCATCCACAAGGGCCGAGACCTGGGCACAGTGTCCCCAGCCCCAGAGCACACAGGGACAGCGCGGGACAGCGCGAGGGAGAGGCGTGCGGTGCGGGGACGACTGACCACGTGACGCCGCGTGCGGGCGCCGGACACAAAAGGCTGCCGAGGGCAGGACGCAGAGACACGAACGCCGCGGTCGGCACGCACGCGCCTGCGGCCGGGAGGCAGGTCCGCGGCCCCAGGGGTGCGGTGATTAGGGAGCACTCACGGAAGCGCTCTCCGATGCGATCAAAGTGTTAGGAACTGGTGTCGGCAGCCGTATGCCTCTGTGAATATATTACAAACCGCTAAGCTAGAGGTTTTAAAATACCGAATTCTACAACCTCCATCTTACCCCAAACTTTTTTAAAGACGTTAATAAGAGTTTCAAGTTCCGCGTTGCAGTTAACCTTTGACACACTACTACCCATCAAGTTTCGGCGTCGAGTCAAAAACAAATGTGCATCTGGACTCGCAGGGAAGGGGCGCAGTGGGAGGGGCCTCAGCCCTGCACGCCGGCAGGGCAGACCGCACAGCCAACCAGCCAGCCGCAGAGACGCGGCCACATCACCATCAGAGGAGAGGACGCATTCCGCGCACCGTAACCTCGGGAGAGTGTGACGGCGGCGCCCCCCCTCTGCCAACTGCCCGCGCGCAGGAAGCCACGCACTGGCCACGCGCGTCCCGCTGCGGCGGATTATGTGCGAGGCCGGTGAGAGCGTCCAGCTTCCCTTCCAGCTAGCAGACATCAGAGATACGGGCAATATCGTGAAACACCATTTCTGCTTTCAGAAAATATAGCTATTTTTGGTTTAAAAAATACACTATTTATATTAATGTGAAACGGGTTTTCTGTTATTTTTAGGCAAGTTAATAATTTAAAATTTTGGGGTTTTTTTGTTTTTTTAATGTTTATTTTTGAGCAGAGAGAGAGACGGAGCATGCGCAGGAAAGGGGCAGAGAGACGGAGACACAGAATCGGAAGCAGCTCCAGGTCCTGAGCGGTCAGCACAGAGCCCCATGTGGGGCTCAAACCCACGAACCATGAGATCATGACGTGAGCTGAAGTCAGACACTTAACTGACTAGACCACCCAGGTGCCCCTAAATTTTCTCAATTTTAATATCTAATATGATAAATACTGACAGATTAAAAATTTTTTACTCCTTTATGATCCACAGTTTAAGAATGTAAAAGGGACCTAAGACCAAAAGTCTTGACAGAAATCACCCCAGGCAAGAAAACGACAGGGACACTGCCACGGGCATACGTCTGTTTCAAGGATAATAATTTAATTCAACAATGAAAATAAAGTTGAGAAATTCCTTGAAAGTCACAAGTTACCAAAACTGACACAGAATTAAATACAAATCTTAAAATTTGGGCAAAGTAGTTGAACAGGCACTTAACAAAACATGTACAAACATGTTCAGTCGCCAGGGAGATGCCAACGAAAACCCCGGGAAGACAGCCCCGCAGCCCCCCCCCGCCCCGAACGGCGACGAACACACTCTCCCAGGGCTGACACGAGTCGGACAGTGGGAGTCCGCTTACTGGTGGCCGCTCAAAGTGGTTTCATCACCGGCCTGGCGATTCTACACCCGAGTTCGTGACTCCAGGAAATGAAAACGCATCTGCAGTAAGACGTGGGCGCAGAGTCCCAGCAGCCCCCTCTGCCGCAGACAAGCACTGGGAACGACCCAGCGCCCACCAGCCGGGGGAAGGTGAACCGCGGTCTGCGCGGACGACGGAATTCTCCGGAACATAAAAAGAAAACCACTGCCAGACGCACTAACACGGATTAACTTCAGAATCATTTTGTTCCGTGAAGGAGTGCGTGCGCATGATCCATCTTTACCAAATCCTCGAAGACGTTAAACTGATCTCAAGTGAAGAGGGCAGGTCAGCGGTAACCTGGGCTGGCGAATGAGCTGCAAAGGAACACGAGGGAACGTGTCCAGGGCGATGGAAAGGCTACCTTGATGGTGAACGTGAGGCAGTCATGGTCAAACTCAGAGAACTGGGTCCATTTACTGCGGGCAAATCAGACAGCAGCGACGCTGGGGTTTGCTTTTCAAAGACTAAAGCAACGGGCTGGGCATCAGTAAAGATGTCAGAATCATAGCAAGACGGTCACGGCAAAAGTCCACAACTCTGGGGACAGAGGCTAGCTCGGTCTCACACAAAGAGCAGGGAATCCGGAGGACAGCTTGGAGGTGAGCCCCAATCCTGGGGAGGGCCAGTTCCACCCCCGAGAGGCCCTGGTCACCCAGGGAGAGGGGGAGGGGCTTGTCCAGGAGCGTCTGGGAAAGCCGCAGCCTCTCCGAGCGCAGTGACAGCTGACAGCCATGCGGGAACCTATGTAGCAACCACCTAGTCACCTGCCCAGGCGGGACAGTCCCTGGAAGCGATGTACATAGCAAAAGAAACCCGCAGCGGACACCTGACAGGCCCCACTGCGACTCCACGGCTGCTGAGGTCGGGCGGACACCCAGACGCAGAGTCCACCACGGAAAGGAAGTGAACCCACGGAAATACCTTCACGAGTGAAAACGGGCCAGCACGGAGGTGAGAGCGGCTTCAGTGTGAGCGGAAACATATTCACACAGAGGGAGGCCCGGGAACATTATCTGCGACCAGTTTCAGAGAAGACGCAGATCTCATGGGATGTCAGAGACTGACGCCAAAGAGAAGACTGACCGCACATGAACTCCCCAGGGCGGTTTTCGGTGGGGAGAGAGCCCACCCACTAAATGAAGGTGGGAAGGCTCTGGACCCAGCTCTAAGCTGTCAGGCGTCAGAGGACCCACACTGCAGAGGCCGCAGCCGCTGTCCATGAAGGAAAGGCTTTGGGGAGCTCACACCAAGACCCTCTGAGTGCACAAAGCACGGGGGCACCTCTCACCCTACATCAGAGCTCACATCCGAGAGGAGCCCCTTGAACGCGTGCTGGACACCTCATGAATGAGTGCACCCCTCATGTGACACCCATGAATTTGCACTGGAAAGAAACCACACAAAGGCAGTAAGTGTGGGGGAACCCCAGAGCTCACCACTCATTCAACATCAGAGAACAAGAACACACATGAGGGAAAATCTATCTATGTAAGAAGCTTATGTTCATTTGGAAATGTTAAAGAAATACGAAATATGCAGAACACTGAATAAAATTATAAACAATGGGAAAGGACTAAAAAGGTCACAAAAAACAGAGGCAAGTACCAACGCCAGGAAAACCAAAGGGTAGCCCAAGAAAAGGGGCATGAGCTGTGGGAAAGTCATCCCTAGTCATAGCAATGTTACAGCTCACTACAGATCCAACCATAGTAGGTCCTATAAGCACAGCACACCGGCAGGGACCAGACGGGAGGGTCACACGAGTTAGCAGGAAATCAGAAGGCAATGCCTGCCAGAGGCTGATGCAGAGTCAGAAACAGAGTGCATTTCTTTGAAATACAGAGGTTGACACCAGAAAAGGTGCATGAGCAGATAAAAGTGCTGCTGCCGGACCACGTGAAGATCATCTTCCACGTGTCAAGTCGACAAGCAAACAGAGGCGCCAATAACCTGGAAAATCACGTACACAAAGATGGCAAACGGATGACACCTTTAGTATATGAGAAACTTGGGGCACCTGGGGGGCTCAGTCAGTTGAGCGTCCGGCTTCGGCTCAGGTCATGATCTCACGGTTCATGGGTTCGAGCCCCACGTCAGGCTCTGTGCTGACAGCTCAGAGCCTGGAGCCTGCTTCAGATTCTGTATCTCCCTCTCTCTCTGCCCCTCCCCTGATCGCACTGTCTCTCTCTCTCAAAAATAAATAAAAAGCATTAAAAAAAATAAAAACATACATATACGAGAAACTTGATCAGGCAGCGGAGACAAGAAATGCACTCCCCCGCCCCAAAGAAACACGGCCAAAGATCACCGGCAAGTAATTTATCAAAAAGAAAAACAAACAGCCAAACATACACACTCTGAAACTTCGTCAGTAAATGAAGAAATAAAAGCAAAACACAACACTATTTCTCACCTTTAAAAAATGGAAGTATTTTTTAGTAATATCCAATCTATGGGAAATCATGGAAAAAGGCATGTCCACGGACGAACAGTATGAAAAAAAAATAGTATAGTCTTATGGTCAGAAATCTGTCAAAAACCAACCAGAACCAATCAAAAGCCTTCACAAATGAACCTTAGCTATGTGACAACCACGGCCGGCCGCCACCTACGGCAGGGCGATGTCCTTGGTCACCTACAGAGCCTGGCGCTTGGACTACAGCAGGCGGACAGACGCGCCCTGGAGAGGCCCCGCCCCGTCCTGCCTCAGCTCTCAGCCCGGCTGCTAAGCCTGTATCTTACAGCCAAATAAATTAAAACTATGAAAATTTAATTCTTTTTTTAAAAGTTTATTCATCTTTGAGAGAGAAAGAGCACGAGCGGAGGCAAGACAGAGAAAGAGGGGGACAGAGGATCCAAAGCAGGTCTGAGATGACAGCAGGGGGCCCAATGTGGGGTTCAGACCCTGAACCGTGGGATCACGACCTAAGCCGAGTAGGATGCTCACCTCACTGAGTCACCCAGGTGTCCCCATCTATCTAAACTACTAAAAATTATGAGAATTTATATTAAAACACACGGACAGGTGGTAAGGATATGGGGACTTTATTTTTTGTTTTGTTTGCTTATCATATTTTCTAACTTTTCTAAAATGATCGTGTCATTTCATTTATGAGGAGAAACCAGTAAAAGTTGTCAGAGAGAAAGAAGTGAAACCCTGAGGTTTGGAGGGAGGGAGGGCACGACACAGAGCGTACAGTCAAGTCCCCTGACGAGGCTGTGGGGGCAGATGGCAGCCCCGCTTGTTCAAACACTGCGCCGTGCACCTGAGACTAACGGAGCCCGCATGTCAGGACTCACACACTCACACACACACAAACACACGGAGCCCTGCATGTCAGGGGCTTCACACACACACTCACCCTAACACACACACACACAGAGCCCTGCATGTCAGGACTTCTCTCACACACACACACGCACACACACACACACACACACGGAGCC
>PJEM01021364.1:0-11366 GCA_004023845.1 Helogale parvula | reverse complement strand
GAGAGAGCGAGAGAGCGAGAGAGCGAGAGAGCGAGAGAGCGAGAGAGCGAGAGAGCGAGAGAGCGAGAGAGCGAGAGAGCGAGAGAGCGAGAGAGCGAGAGAGCGAGAGAGCGAGAGAGCGAAGCATTCACAAAAAAAATTTACCACAAAGCACCCATACAGAGAAGTGACAGTGGCCAGAGAAAGGGACAGTGTGCCAGCAAAATGGAGGATGAGGAGCGGGAGGTACAGGCTTCCGGCTCTGGGCGAAGAAGTGCTGGGGTGACAGACACTCGGGGGCACACGTGGTGCCCCGCGGTGACACACACGCTCGTGTGAGCGCAGCCTGACACACAAACAAGTGGAGTCACAAACTGTACACCTGAAACTAATGTAACATTATGTTACAGTCAACGACATTCAAATAAAAAAATAGTTTTAAGAAGAACTTACTACAAAGCAAAGGTAACCAACAGTGTGGCACCAGCACGCGAATTAATAAACAGATGAGGACGAGAATCCAGAAACAAGACCACGCATCGAAGGTCGGCTGGTCTTCTTGAAGGGAGCGGAGGCCACGAAATAGGAACAGAATAGTCTTTTTCAACAAATGAGGCTCTGAATACTACGCAGCCACCAGCAAAAGAATGAAGTTGGAACCCTCACCTCACATCATAAACAAATATTAATTCAAAATGGATCAGAGATCTAAACGCAAGAACTAAAACTATAAAACTCTTACAAGAAAACATAGGGGTTAAATCTTTATGAGGTTGGATGTGGAAAAGGATTCTCAGAGAAGCTGCCAAAACCATGAGCAACAAAGAAAAAAAAAGATAAACTGGAGTTGACAATTTTAAAACCCCTGCCTCACAGGACACTACCAGGAAAGTTGAGGACAACCGGAGAGGCCGGCCTCCGTGCCCCCCCCCGTCACACACAACCAGCCCGCGGGGGGACGGGGGGACGGGGGTGCTCCTCGGCGGTGTCCCCAGTGCCGCTCTAGATCACGCTTCTCCGCCCAGTGCAGACATCGGGACGCCTCTGAGGCGTCTGCTGACTCCGGGGAAGGTGCCACCTGTACGTGCGGCAGCCCCAGAACCAAGCCGGCCCACGCCCGATGGGCTGCGTCAGCAAAACAGAGCCTCGCGCCCTCTCCCCTGCCCGCCCCAATACACTCTGTTCCAGATTCACAGGGAGTCTGGCTGTCCCCTTCCCAGTCCCCGAGAGCACAGGCGCCCATCGCAGCCTGGCCCCTCCCCCGCCGCTCACACCAACGGGCAGGACAGTATTTGTTCCTGAGGAGAAAGAGCAACCTTAAAAAACTTTTTTTTAAAGTTTATTTATTTGGAGAGAGAGAGAGCCCGCACAAGCAGGTGAAGGGCAGGAAGAAGGAGACAGAATCCCAAGCAGGCTCTACACCATCAAGGGAGGGCCTGATGTGGGGCTCGAACCCTCAAACTGTGAGCTCATGACCCGAGTTGAGATCAACAGTCAGACGCTTACCCGAGTGCACCACCCAGGGGCCCCTAAAGAGCTACCTTAAAATTTGTTTCTCATTTTGTAAAATGAAGGAACTGACCTTTGATGGAATTTACCCAAAAAGAAAAAACTAGAAAAGGAAGAGTTTTACAATTCAAAACGTATTATGCTTTAGCGACCAACTCTGAGTAAAGATCACAGATACGGGGGCCGTCGGTCAGGTGTAGGGCCTCACGCAGCAGGACATTACCAGAGCCCACGCGGCATCGGACGGACAGCAGGGGCCTCCGACTAATCAGAGCCGCGGAGGAAATCTGTCCGTCCCTCCCCTTCTTCACCCTTCAGTACCTCTCTGAGCGGACAACAAAACCGAACCCAAACCCAAACCCATATCTGTAACACGACGCAGTCACTCTGAACGCGGCCAGTATTAGAACACTGTGTATGATCGCGTGTGTAGAGTCCCATCAGAATAAACGGGGCAGCCCGCAGGACACACAGCATTCTCCAGCACAGTTCCTCAGAACGTTCTGGAAGTTCTGATCAGTACAAGGCATAAAACAAAAATGAGTTAAAACTACAGGAAAAGGAAATTACATGTATTATTACTTAGACTACAGAACAAGAATATGAAAAAGCATCAATGAAGAACCATTACACCTAAGGAAGTGGCTCAATATTTAAAAAATGGTTTACTGCAGCTAAAGACAATAGAAAAAAGTCATTCACAAGAACAAAAACATTAAAAATAGAGAAAAAGTTATGTGTTGCCTTAATAAACTATTCAAAAGAAGACTTGAACAGATGAGGATTATAAAGTCGTTACTGGAATGGCAAAAGACAGCAGAAAACCTTTTCTTCTCGAACTGCTCTAACTGGTCTGGCAGGGTCATTTCCGGATGGGGTGGAGGACAGCGTCTGGTGCAGTCCAAGGCGCACAGGCCCCAAGGAGCCTCGGATCCAAGCCCGCCGCCTCCCCTCTGCTCCCCCAGACACAGTGAGCTGTCTGTGCCGCGCTCAGGGGCGTGGGAGATGAGAACAAAGATAAAAATTCAGGAGAATGAGAGGAAAATCCATACACCAAAAGAAAATATTTGCAAAAGACAAACCTGATAAAGGACCACTGTCCAAAATATACAAAGAACTCTTAAAACTCAATAAGAAAATGAAAACCCAATTTCAAATAGGTCCAAAAGACTTAAGCAAATATCTCATCAAAGAAAATATACAGACTAAAACCAAAGGGGTGAATTCCTATTTCTCATACAAAAACAGGTTTTCCACTTTTTTTGTTGTTTATTTATTTGAAAGACAAAGCACAAGAAGGGGAGAGGGGCAGAGGGAGGCAGACAGAGAGAGAGAGAGAGAGAGTTGGGGGGGGGGGGATGCCAAGCAAGCTCCACACTCAGCACAGAGCTTGACCTGGGGCTTGATCCCCCGAGGCAGGAGATCACGACCTGATCTGAAACTGAGCGTCAGAGGCTCGGCCTACTGAGCCCCCTGCGCCCTGTTTCCCACTGTCGTGCGCACACAACTCGCACGGAGGCAGCTGTGACTGGCATCCGCTCAGTGAAGAGCAGAGGGCACACGGCACATTCATTTCAGTAACTACACGAAGCAGGAACCAAAGATATAGACGGTGACTAAACACAGGAAAAGAAGATCAAATATCAGGCGTCATTAGGGGATGCAACGTACGGCAACACCATGCCATCATGCACGGTCAGAACGGCCAAGGTGCAGACCGTTCGGACGGCCCCAAGTGCCGGCAGAGACGGGCAGAGACATTCACTCGCGCTCAGTGTGACGTGGGAAGAGGCAGAAGGAAACGGCAGGTAACGTTTCGGTACAACCTGCAGCCCACAGAGGCAGGCGGGTAAACCTTTTCTGCGGGAACCCCCTCCGGTCTTTATGCGGACGCTTTGTGGACGGACAGCCGCCGCGAGAGCCTTGTGGGGGACCAGCCCACGCACCCCAGCCGAAAGGTCCCGAGTAGGGGGTTGCTGTCGGCGCAGTATCTCTAAGAAAGAAGGCAGACAAGACAAACAAGACAGACCAGACAGACCAGACAGACAACGCGGATGGTGGAAAAGCCACACTTTACTAAGATAGCCAGGGTCTTACACGCCACGGGTGATTACATCATTTCTTTAATGGTTACACAGTTCAAGGTCCCTGAAGTAAAGACATGCTCCGGAAAGGGTCATTCTTATCAGGACAGCAGTAAATAACAGAACAATCAAGTCATTACGAGAGAGGGATTCCCTAATAATGGTCTGGCTCCCAGCGGAAGATGAGCCGGAAGAATTCTGTGAGGAGATTTACATTCCTAAGGCCCCTCATCAGTCATTCAAGGGAAAGATGCTCCTCCATTAACAAGCAGATCTTTGGCAGACAAAGTAAGGGAAGGCGGGAGGTACTGACTGACCCAAGTTGATTCAAAGCCTAAAAGTATATGCCTCTTTGCAAAGCGACGAGGAAATCACAGACAGGAGGAACAGAAGCCACAAGTGCGCGATGCGGGAGGCTTTCTGGCCTGCGGGCCCCAACGGAGCCTGACGAGAGCCAGGCCTCCAGCCCCCGGCGAGCCTCCTCCAGCACATGAAAGTCTCGCCGGAAACCGCCCCTGGACTTGACTTCCCTCAGCTCCGGGTCCCTGGGCAGCGCTTCCTGCCCACGGGCCCTGTCCCAGGCTTTAATAAAATCACCTGTTTGCACCAAAGACGTCTTCGAGAATTCTTTCTTGGCCATTGAGGCTCCGGGCCCCACAAACCCCACTATCACCCCAAGAAAACCTCATCAGTTTCAGCAGACAGTCGGTGGTATGGAAAGAGGGTGAAAGAACAATTTTTAATGCACTTAAAACAACTGTTAATCTAGTTTGAGGGGGGAAGTTAAATCCTTATTTATACAACAGACAGGAAAGTAAATTCCACAGAGATGAAAGACTTACTTCTTTTAAATGAAGCCATAAAGGAACTAGAAGAAATCTGATTTCAGGAAGGAAATGCCTTTCTGAGCATAAAAGCAAGAAAGAAAAAACAAAGAGAAATACAGAGATTTGATCACTTTTAAAGTTCTTAAGGAAATCATTTACCTATCTTGATAAAATATCTAATTTGAAATCCATATGTTTTCATAACAAACCAAATACTGGGTGTGGTAGAATAAAAACTATCTGGTCTCTGTCCCAGTTTCCTGGCACTGAGCTTCCTGGGAATGCACAGACTTTTGTACGCTGATGCAGGACTGGACAGGGGCGCGGGGGCCTCGGCTTGGGCTGGTCTCTGGAGAGCCAACCCCTACAGCACCTGTGGCCGCCACCATCCCTTCCCCGGACTCTGGGAAGAAGAGCCCTGGAAATGGGCCAGTGATGTGACCTGTCAAACACACCCCCAAGCCCACCATGCCCCGGGGATGGACCCCCCAAGCCCACCACGCCCCAGGGATGGAACCCCCCCAAGCCCACCACGCCCCCAGGACAGAACCCCCACAAAGTCTCCTAAGTACGGGGCTTGGGGAGCCTCCCGGCGGCGATGGCATTCCTGACCAGGAGGACAGCTGGTCCACACGGGGCGAGGCAGCTCTGCACCTCTGGCCCCACACCCTGCCTGGGCTTCCCTTCCCTGTGCTTGTTCCCGAGGTTTATCCCTAATACCAAGTAATAATGAGTAAGTTTACTTAATAATATAAACAGTAAGACACGTGCGCCTGTATCCTCACTGCATCACTATTTCCAACAGCCCAAGTGCCCACTGACGGATGAATGCGTAAAGGAAGCCCCGTGAAGGAGCTGAGACCAACAGCAAGGTGTTTCCCGAGGGACCCGGGTCTCGGGAGCCGGGGCCGCAGGCGCGATGCAGGTAGAACAGGAAGGGTTCCGGCCTGGCTGCGGAGATGTGAAACCAGAGCCCGAGTGTTACTGAAGGGCCGTCCAGAAAGGGGGCGCATCTGCCGCCCCTTCCCTCAGGGCCAGCTGACCGCCTACCCCTTCCTCCTCGCACCGTGAAGCGAATAATGAAGGAAGGAAGAGGGGGATGAAGAAGAGCGAGGTGTCCGTGACAGTGACAGTCCCCTTCCCGCCGTGCTCCAGCGCTGTCCGCTTGCTAATTCACCGGAGGGCTGCTCACCTCCCGCAAGCCTTCTATCAATATACTCAGTACTACAAAACGTAAGGATAGCAGGAAGTAAAACTATATTATGAGGTTTGCTACATTGGAATTTGAGCCAAAACACAATTTCATCAGTGCCTAGGGCACTGATCTCTGAAGTCCTAAATTTTTTCTTCATATAAAATATCAATATTTTGAAAAATGAAGAAAAATAATACCACAAATTTATGATGTCCTAATTGTAAGAGTCACCTTAAGGTGGCGACCGAGCGGCCATTTCTCCGGGGACTGGAGGAGAACACGTGCACAGATGACCCCGCCCCTCACCCGCAGACCTAGGATGTCCTGCCCCATTTGGAAGCAGCCAATCACGAAGCTCCAGCTTCCCATCACCCTGACAGACGAGGCAACCTATCCCATCCCGCGACGTCCCTGAAATGCCCTTATTTGATAATCTGCCCTCCCAAGATCAAACCCAGAACCCCTCACCCATAACCCCCCCGCCCATTGCCTATCAGGCGCGACCTCCCCGACTCCCGTCTTCCCGGGTCGTGGGACCTCGCCCAGGAATCGCAGATCCCAATAAAGGCTTTCTTGGCTCCATAACGTAGTCTCTTTCCTCCCATCTCTGCCTCCATCTATTAAATCTTACGCTAATAAGATAAACAGTGGAGCAAAAACATATAAACTCGGGGTGCCTGGCTGGCTCAGTCTGTAGAGCATGCAATTCTTAATCTCAGGGTCATGAGTTCAAGCCCCATGTTGAGCATGAAGCCTACTCAAAAAAATATATATATACACATATACACAAGTATATAAATGCATACATAACATACACACGGACACAAACATCTATACACACACACACACACACACACACACACACATAAATGGAGAGAAAGACACACCGAACTCCTGTTAGTGACCACACAACTCCACATGAGTTTTCTCAAATGGAAAGGACTGTGGTCGCCATCCTTCGAGGGAGTGCTGTGGTGAATGCGTCCTGGAACAGTGAATCAGCAACTGCTATATCCCTGTCATTGGGGGAAACACAGCTTCCTGGGAGCCTCTGGTCACATCTCCATCGATCCATCACTACATAACCCTGTTCTATGCGTTTCTGTATAAAGACATCTTCTGTAACACGCACTGATCCATCAACACGGAGCCGCCGGCCGCGCACGGTCGCCCAGGCCTGGACAGAGCCGGCGGCACACGTGTTCTCTCCGTGGGGCACACGGCAGCGTCCTGCGCTCAGGAGCACCAGCGCTTTAGCGCTAAGCAAATTCACCAATAAAAACACAAAAACTCGAAAAACGAGGCACCAAACAGACTGCGGAAAGGACGCCTACTCAGCAGTGCGGGAGCTGGGCCAGGAAGGCACAGCCCACCGGGTCGGCCTCAGCCGGGCGACCACGACACCAGGACGGCCTGCGTGAGGAGGGGACTCTGCAAACAAGGGCTGCTGGGAGGCTCTGCGGTGACACAGCAGGGTCCGGCCAGAGGCGAGGCCCAGCGCTGATGCCCCAAACCGGGACGGTTCCATCCCTACTGAGTCTGGAGTCGGCGTCCTGCACCTCGCAGCGGCGCTCACGAGAAGGTTCCAGATGCCTTGCAGCGGCAGAACCAACGAACAGCTGCCTCTCAGTTCCGCAGGTCACAACTGGCTACGGAACGCCACACTCCCGTCTACACCGTCGGCTTCCTGGCCGGGGCGGACGCGCTGTCATCGGACCCGCCACAGCTCCACGACCAAGAAGAGCGCAGCCGGCGTGTGATGCGGGACACGCGGGGCGACACCACGCTACTAAACGTCCGTGGCGTCCCTGGTCCCGGCCTTGACTGATTCTCAAATAACGGGCGAGAGCCCTCCTGAGCGTCGTTCAGTCTTTGGCTTTTCACCCAAAAGCTGGGGCTGATCCGTCCCTCGGAACCGCACACCCGGACGGGAGGCAAAGCAGGCCGCGCGGCCCGACGACCTGATGGCGGCAGGGGGAGCCCTCCTGCCCGCCCTCGGGTCACCTACCCAAGGAAAGGGCTCGGTGGGGACACGAGCTTCCTCAGAGCAGGAGAGGGGGGCGGGGCTCCGGACAGCGACTTCTGGTCTGACCTGCGACTTCTGGTCTGACCTGCGCCGGCAACGCAAATGTGACACGGAGTGGCCATTTTTTAAGAATATTCTAAGTCATGCTACCTCAGGCTCTAGTCAAAACCAGTGAAAGTAAACTTATCAATGAGGATTTTAAATTCCAGGAGTAACAATTTTAGCCTAAATGTTCACGGCAGCAGCCCTGTGGGCACTCCCAGGACACAAGCCGGGCTTGGGACTCCGCGCTCGCTGTGCAGACGGACAGATGGACTGACGGACGGGGCGCAGGCCTCCCCTCCGGGCCGGGCTGGCCAGGCGAGCACAAGCGCCCACAGACCCTCTTGGAGGAGCCCCCCTGAACCCAGGCGGTCCTGGAGCCGCCCTGCGCCTTCATGCCCGGCTGAGCACAGCGAGGGTGCATGTCTGAGTATCTAACTGTCCGCTTTTTGTAATGTTTACTTATTTTGAGAGAGAGAAAGCCCACACACAGGAGAGGCAGAGACAGAGGGAGAGAGAATCCCAAGCAGGCTCCGCATTGCGTGGGGCTCGATCCCATAACCTGAACCGAAACCAAGAGTAGGATGCTTGACGGACTGAGTCACCCAGGTGCCCCTAAATGCCAACTTAAAAACAGATACAACTCAGCTACTGGAAACTTTTCAGCTTGTTTGGAACAACTTGGATAAAAGTCCTCTTTTTCAACTTAGAATTCTATAAAACCTAAATATTTATCAAGTATTTCGGATGAAAAGTTTCACATCCTAATTGAAACATGCTAGTGAATGTAAGATGCATATTGGATTCCAAAGACTTAGTTTGGGGGGAAAAAATCTCATGCACAAATTTTTATATTGTTTACCTGCTGATAACTAATATTTCAGATATACTGAGTTTTGAAAATTACACTGAAATTGATTTCACCTTTTTTAAAAACTTTTTTAACGTGGCTACTAGAAAATGTTTGCACTGTATTTCTGTTAGGCAGCATCAAACTGGAAGAATCCTTACGCCTTCTTTTAAGATGGGTACCTGAAGGGCCCCTGGGCGTCTCACCTGGTTGCGCACCCAACTCTAGACTTCGCTCAGGTCATGATCTCACAGCTCGTGGGCTCTGGGCTGACAGAGCGGAGCCTGCCTGGGGTATCCATATCCTCCCTCTCTCTCTCTCTCTCTCTGCCCTTCCCCCACTCTTTTGTGCATGCTCTCTACCTCAACAATAAACTTTAAACAATTTTTAAAAATGGGTTAACTGACTGAATCTAGGGAGAAGGACTAAGAGTTTTACCTACGACCTTTCTTCTCTTCCTTCTTTTCTAACTCTGCCTCTTGTTCCCTTTCCAACGAATCACTCTCCCTTATATTTGACAAAAGTAGCTTTGCTGACTAAATGTGATTTAGCCTGTACGAGTGTCCAATACGACACTCCCTACATGAAGCAGCTGCTTGCTCCAAAATGTATCTAAAAATGAATCAGGGGCGCCTGGGGGGGCTCAGTCGGTTTGGCGTCTGACTTCGGCTCAGGACACCATCTCATGGTTCGTGGGTTCTAGCGCTGCATCAGGCTGACAGCTCAGAGCCCGGAGCCTGCTTCTGATTCTGTGTCTCCCTCTCTCTCTGCCCCTCCCCTGCTCCCGCTCTGTCGCTCTCTTTCTAAGATAAATAAACATTAAAAGAATTAAAAAAGATGGAACTAAAAATGAATCAGATCTTCTGAGGCTGGGGAGCTCCTATTTCTCCTTCCAGATCCAGTGAGAACACATCCTACTCTCCGATTCCTTCCTGACTTCCCTAATTCTGTGAGCAGCATTTGTCACAGGTGGTGGCGTCCCTTGGACACCTTTCACCTCACCAGCATGGACCGATGCACACGAGCTCGGTGCCCGGCATTAGGACACAGCAGTGGACATGAAGTCCTTTCTCTCTGGAGGTGTCGGCCTCGATTCTGGAGGCCCCTTTAGGAGACAGTAAAATGCAGGAAGTGTCCACCGTAAGCACAGAGCCAGCTGTCCTGACATGCAGAATCACACCTTCCCACCCCGTCAATCCGCACCCCCCCAGCCGAGTTAACGTGGACAAGTCCATTCTGGGTGCTGACAAATGTTCTTAGAGCCGGAAAGAGGGCTCAGATGAGCCTGACTAAAGTGTGGTCAAGCAGAGGTTTTTAAAATTTTTTTAAATATTTATTTGTTTTCAGAGAGAGAGGAAGCAAGGAAGGGGCAGAGAGGGAGGGAGAGAGCGAATCTGAAGCAGGCTCTGCACAGATCCCGACGTGGGGCTCGATCCCATGACGTGAGCCGACTCAGCCCCCCAGAAGCCGAGCAAGGCGAGGCTCTGTCACCACCCACTCGCCACCCTCCTGCTCCGTGACTGGCCTCTCCATCCGGCACACGTCGGCACCACCCACGTCAAGGCCGGAACACAACAGACCGTAAATGTTGGTGTCAGTGTAGCCCTTTCCCACTTTTCCAGTTCAAGGACAAAATTAAGGTTTGGCGAGCACCTCGCACAAGGTCACCTGGCCAACCTGGCAGCGGCGAGGCTCAAGCCCGGTGCGTCAGCAGCCGGTGTCCAAACGCGACACACAGGCCACATCTGCACGGAAACGCAACTCTCCTGACCACAGCCTGACGCGGCCGGTGAAGCGGCAGCAGGACTGGCGAGGACGTCTTCACAAGTCTTTACTTGGGCTCGGAAGCGTATGAAAGCTACTTAATATTATCCATGAGGAAAACATAAATCAAAGCCCTATGAAGACCCCACTTTCCCAGGCGCAGGGGTGGCTCAGTCAAGTGTCCGACGCTTGGTTTCGGTTCAGGTCATGATCCCACGGTTCATGAGTCCAGGCTGAAAGTGCGGGGCCCGCTTGGGCCCCTCTCACGCTCTCTCTCCCTCTTGTTCAAAATAAATAAGTAACCACTTTTCACCCATCAGATCTAAGAGTCTGCAAGCGCACTGCGGCACGCCACACCGGCGGGCCCGGTGACGGATCGGCTCGCCGCCGGGCGAGGGGCGCGTCCCCGCGGCCTCTGGGGGGGGGGGGGGACTTACAGCCCGCCATCGAGCCACCGGAGCATATGCCCGACTCAGGGGCTCCGCTTTTAGAACTTTAACCCTAGACACGTGACATGACGCATGCTGCGTGCTGTGACAGAAAGGGACTAGCTGCTTTCTTAAAAGTCAACATACCCAGGGGCGCCTGGGTGCTGTAGGCGGGTAAGCATGTGACTTCCGCTCAGGTCATGATCTCTCAGTTCCTGAGGTCAAGCCCTGCTCCGGGCTCTCTGTTGTCAACAGAGGGCCTGCTCCGGATCCTCTCTCCTTCTTTCCCTCTCCCCCTCCCCCCGCCCTGCCCTCCCTCCCTCCCTCTCAAAAATAAACACTGGGGCACCTGGGGGGCTCAGTCGGGTTAAGCATCCCGCTTCAGCTCAGGTCATGATCTCACGGGTGTGGGTTCCAGACCCACTTCGGGCTCCCTGCTGACAGCTCAGAGCCTGGATCTGCTTCGGATTCTGTCTCCCTCTCTCTAGTGACCTCCACCCCCCACTCACACTCTCTCTCCCCTAAATAAATAAAAACATTAAAAAGAAGTTCTTTTTAAGTCAACATACCCATACCAGGAAGTACTAGGACCACACTGAAACACACACACACACACACACACACACACACACACACACACACACACACACACACACACACAC
>PJEM01021363.1:0-11366 GCA_004023845.1 Helogale parvula | reverse complement strand
TATTCCCACTTACATACATATTCCCCCACTGAGCATCATTAAGTAACAAAAAAAGTGTGTTATACCAGGGTCCTAGGCTCAATACTCCTCTAACTGGATGGTAACTTAGGGAAAATCTCTTTACTTCTCTGGACAATGTTTACTCAGTTGTAAAATAATGACATTAAACTAAGGCCTAAAAAATTTTTTTTTGTTTTTATACTAGATTATTTGCTACAAAACTATGCAGTTTGTTTATATTTACTTCTATCTATATCTAAGATAAATGGTTATATCTCAGAAACAGTCTAGGTATTAATTTTGTATATTCACAGATAAGCAGTTCAATGTAATCTTGATTTCTAAGAGTTCGTCCCACAATCCTATAGCATAAAAATGCAAGAACTGAAAGCCACCACTTCTGGATTCCAGAGCAGAATCAAAGATCCCAGACTTTCTGATCTTTGGCAATGCCTTGGTCACAAACAGGTATAACTTGATTTCTGCCCTGACTTTTCCAGAAATGCAACAGGCTATTTCACAACTATTCTAAGTAAAACTTCACAGTCATTTACCATTGGCCTCTCTGTAAATATATCCAGGATTGTAGACAGCACAGAAAATAATGACATTCACTCCTCACATTGATCCAGCTGCTGGAGCAGGAGAAATCAATATGCATTACTGCAATGATTTGCTGAATTTTCCATTCAAGGAAATCAGCTTCTATTAAGGCTGAGGAACTACATATCTACTACTCTTCAAAAGAAGTTTGAAGACTGGGGAGGATATTTAAACCCCCAAAGAAAGTCAAATGTTGGGGGAATTAGATGGGAAGAAAAAGTCTTAAAAGTAGGGTCACTAAGTTATTTGAATGTTTCAAGTGCCATTTCTTTCTGCCATTTCTTTGGCAGATCCCCTAAGTGACAATGGTAATATCTAGGTAGAACAGCATCACAGTGTAGTGTGGGTTCTCAAATAGGAGCCGCTATTTCTCCCACACTTCCACCAGGGGAGAAAATAATAAAAGTGTCATTCTTAAATAAACTATTATTCCAGAAACTTCCACTTCTACTCTTATACAAAAGTCCCTCAAATCATCTATTTTTTCCCCCTCATAAACACTGTTGTGCTAGCTATCCACCACCCTTCTGATCCTGGTCTCATCTTCACTGAAAATTTTGACATCTGATTAGTTTTCTACTCTTAACACTACCACCCCTCTGGTAGGTCCCAATATGGATATGGCAACTCACATAGGCTGCAGTCACAAAATTCCTTGACTTCTCAGTACTAGTGACATTTACCTCACCTCCATAACAGAACCCAAACCCTTGGCCAACACCTTGACTTATTCCTGGTGAGCACGCAGAATTTTTCTACCTCTAAAATCAGATTCCATTATTCCATTTTCTGACCAAAGCCTGTCCTCCACTACACATCGTTTACCACCATATTTCCTATCACACCTATTTTTCAACTTTAACACTACATCTAGTACCCTTTGATTTCCCCCCAAAAAATTACCAGCTCATAGATTCACAGCTGATCTAACTTATCCTGGATACCTATAAACATGGTCAATCCTGAGAATCACACAATTAGCGTGTTTCTTGCCTTGACTTGATGCCTTAACACACTCTAGATCAATGTGATCTCTGCTTTCGCTCTCAAGTATTTAAGAGCTTGATTCTGAAATGCAAAATTGAGAACTTAGCTTTCAGTTGTAACTACCAAATGTATTATTAAATAAACTATGGAATTGAGACATACTGCATTTAGAAATAATGTAGTTTGAGTCCCTCTCCATTTACAGGAGGTAAAATTACTTGCAAAGGTCACTAAGCTTGTTAAGCAACAAGGCTGGACCCAGATCCCAGGGCTCCGAGCCTCCTGACTCCAAGCTTAATGCTCTTTCCTTTATGCCACATCACCTCCCTTGTCCAGTCATTCACTGACAATTGTCAAATATAAAGGACATTTTATTCTCTGAGCTGGGGAATTTCACACCATATAAGCATCCCTTAAGACATTAGAATATATTCTCTGTGTTTTGTTTATATCCCTTGTCCAACTGGGGAAAATAAAATTTAAATACCAACAATACAGTGATTATAAATAATCTGTAATAATCAATGAACTTACAAATAAGCACTGAATCCTAAAACTAATTCCCTATGTCAGGAGTTCTCAATCCTGATGGGCATCAGTATCACCAGAGGAGATATTTAAAAAGTAGAAATTTAGGATACTTTTACCCTCACAGATCGAATATAAACAATGAGAGGGGCACCTGGGTGGCTCAGTCAGTTGAGCATCCGGCTTTGGCTCAGGTCATGACCTCACGTTTCGTGGGTTCGAGCCCCGCATCAGGCTCTGTGCTGACGGCTAACTCAGAGCCTGGAGCCTGCTTCAGATTCTGTGTCTCCCTCTCTCTCTGACCCTCCCCTGCTCGTGCTGTCTCTCTCTGTCTTTCAAAAATAAATAAAAGAGAAAAAATAAAAAAAAATGGGATACATTATAAGTGCAAATTCACATTAAAAAATATTTCTTTAGCAGCATAGTATTTCTATTATTTAAATTTTCTTATATATCTATCTGTGCGTGTGTGTGTGTGTGTGAAATTATTATTTGGAATTTTTTAAAAATATGAGATAAATGTGAAAACACCTCCATCTCCAGATCTAAGCATTAGAAATTCTGGTAATGAGACGAAGTTATCTAGATTTTTTTAAAAATTTTTCCCAAGCAATTCTGATGCTCATCTAGGTCAAGAACATTTGTCTCATGATGCTGCAGCCCTTAAATATTAAGTCAGTGGGATCTTGTAGGATCCCACTTCTAGAAATAACACAGTCTAGAAACTTCTTGGCAGATGTTGCTCATGAACTAAAGATTCCCACACTGAGCATGTATAGAAATCAGCCCAGGTCCAGAGTTCTCTCCCAATGTTACTCAGGTGTATAATTCGGCCATACAGAAAACTTCTTATAGACATTGTAATGTCATTAAACATAACATTAGTGGCCTCATACAACATCCTATTGTGGTATTCATTTCTATTACACGTTTGCTGGAAGTTTACCTGTATAACTTTGAGTATGTCAAAACCAATCTCGGACATTATTTCCTCATCTAAAAAAATTAAAAACTTGAATTACTGTGAGTCTCAGAGAAGATCAGTACTCACTCTGTAGCTACTCTTTCTTCATATGCCTCTTGAGACTGCCTCCTGACCCAAATTTTGGCAATACAGATCAGCTGAAACCACATTTTACATATATAAGAAATTCAAAGTCAAATTCAAGTATTTTAATACTATTTATTATTATTATTATTATTATTATTTAGAACTTACAATAGGCTAAACATTGCTAAATATCTTGTATGTGTGCTGTTTAAAGATATTATGTCACATTTAAGAGCGTTCGTAGCAGAATCAACATTTAAACCACATCTGTCTAACCCGAGAGCCCTCTATTCAATTTTATTCCTCCTCAAGTTTAGGAATTCATATAAGCAGATATTGTTCTGAGGACTGCCACATGCTCACATTATTGGGAATTTAAATACCTGAGTTTTGAATTAATAAGTTATGACTTCTATTTTTACAAAAACTTAACCCTTTGAGCCTTATGGAGACCATTGTTTTCCCTCACACAAACACACACACACACACACACACACACACACACACACACACACACCCCAAAAAGCCAAGCCAATGAATAGTCACTGAATGTTTCTACTGGATGGGGTCTCTTAGAGAACAGCTATTCTAAACCCTTTATTACACATAGATGGTGAAACTGAGGTTCAGAGTTTTGCCCAAGACTACAAACCTCGTTAGAAGCTGAACTGGGAGACCTCTCCACTATTCATGCTGGCTCCTACAGTTAGGCATTATCAATTTCCTTATAGCTACGAATGATTTTTTTAAATATATTTATCAGTCTTTTAGAGACACTAGTAAAATCCCATTACATGATTCCTATGCAACAAGGCTATTTCTATGAAGCAGAGAATAGTTCAAAATCATACCATTTTATCCTTCAAAGTCACACACAATTTTAAGAGCACATGAAATTCTGAAGATGAATGTTCTTTTCTGGTATCCTCCCACATACCAATTATTCTGTATGCAGGAAAAGTCTGATGGGTGTGTGTGTGTGTGTGTGTGTGTCCTTTTGAAGTAATTTAACCAGATCAATCTATATGCAGCCCTTGGTTCTTTTACATGAAAACTTCTTGTTCTTTAGTAGCCCCTCTTTCTCCTGAAATATGAAAATCACTTTTATCATAAGGATTGTACCCAAATGATAGAGCCATATCATCAGGATCTTGCACTGAAGTGATAGTTTAAGGAGATGCTCAAGGCACAGAATTAATCCTCATCTTGGCTAAGTTTGGAAATGTCCTATGATAATAACTATTAAAGAGAGAAGATTTCTATATTCATTCATTCATTGAGCATACACTCAGGGAGCACCTCCTGTATGCCTTGTATGAAATAAGGCGCTGAGAGCAGAGAGATGAGCAAGGAAGAGGTCATGCCATCAAAGAACTTAGAGTTACCAAAGAAAACAGGTGTACATAGACAATGCAATAGAATTTGATAAGTGCTGTGATAGAGATGAATTTGGAGTGTGTGCAGTCTCCCAAAGGGAAATAGAACTATGCTTGGAAATCAGACAAGTTTCCAAATGAATATGAGATGTGAGGTGGACCTTGAAGAGTAAATAAGAATTCTATTTAAAAAAAAAAAAAAGTAGATGAAGAAGGAAATTCCAGGCAGAGGGAATAGCATGTACGAGTACATGAAGCAGAAGACAATATGAAATATTTAGAAAACTGAAACCAGTAAAACATGGATGCGAAAGCCAGGTAGTATCTATCATAAAGGCCCTTTAATTCTGAGTCTTGGGAAGCCTACTAACCCTTCCATTCATTGATAATTTGTACTCTTTAAATTATCCTCTCTATCTAAACGTCCTATTGTACTCTTGAACAACTTTAATATTCAACCTATTAGCCTTCCTTTACAGAATTACTCAGGTCCAATGACATCCATATCCTTGCCTTTTAGCATCTGAGGCAATCTTCACTCCTACTTTCTATCTCCAAAAGAAAAAGTTATCCCTTCTTTTGTCCATCATTCTTTCAGTCTCTGCTTTTAGTTCCATCCTCTCCCTGCATCTTTGAGTCCTTATTGCCCATAATTTATCCTTTCTCTCCTTTTCTTTTTCCAACTCAATGTGCTAGTTTTAACACTTGACTATGTATCCTCTCTATTCATCATTCATTCACTGTTTGTCAGTGTTTCTTACCAAAATCCACACTATGCATTAAGATCTCAAGATATGAGTAAGAAATAGATACAGTCATCAAGGAGCTCAGTCCAACAAAAGAAAGAGACATAAAAGCAAACACAACTAAGTGTAATTACTTTACTCTATATGATATAGTATGTGACGTAGTTCAATAGACTCATCATGAACATCTGCAACTAGTGTACAGTGTGTTATTTATGAAATATCAGGAGGGTCTGTTTTTAACATGAGTTCCAAGTAAGAAGCAATTCTTCCTGCTGAATAGATTTATAATGATCCACCTATGGGCACTGAGAATACTATTTGTAGCATTCCAAATCTGCTTATTCTCCTTTATTCCCCAATGCGGGACCATTAGGTCCTGGCTCTCCAAATAATAAATCTAGGACTCACCCTTGATACCTACATCATCACCTGTGTCTACTTACTCATCAAGTCTTAGTGAAATCAAAATATACTCAAAATATATCTCAAATTCTCTTGCTATCATTACCGAGATACTACCAGTCATCATGATGATCTTGTCTGGACCACTAGCATTGCTCCATACTCATCTTTGCACAGCCACTCATGCAGCCCTTTGAGCCATTCTCAGCTCACGAAACAAACAATATTTCTTCATTGCAAATATCATGACAGCATTCCACTTTAAAACTCTCAATGGTTACCATTTCTTCCATAAACTAAAAAGTCTTCAATATGACTTAAAATTCTTGAGACATTTTTGCTCTTTCTCCTCATAAAATGTGAAATATATGACATCTCTCTTACTCACCAGGCTCTGACCTGCTTGCCCTTCCTTAAGAGCGCCAAAGCAGTTCACCCCTGAGAGCATTTACACAGGCAGTTCCAACTGCCTACAATGCTCTTCCACCCAATATTCATTCAGCTAACTCCTGCTTATCTTTTGGAATTCAATCTGAATCATTTCATAAGGAGTCCTTAGTAACTTACAGATCTGAATCACATCTCCCCTCCATCTCCCCTCCTGGCCTTCTCCTTCATAGTACAGAGTACAATATGTAATCAGACATGTATTTCTGTGAGTATTTATTTAATACCTTTCTCTCCCAATAGATGACAAACTCCATATAGGCAAGGCCTACATCGTTTTCCTTCACGACTATATAGCCACCATTTAACATAGTGCTTTATATAGTAGACATTCAATAAATACTTGTGACTAAATGAATGAAGAAGAAAGGCAGGAAGGAAGGACAAAAAGAGAACAACTATATAGATAATCACTTAGTGAAGACAGGAGTCACATAGTCATTCCAGTTCTCTATGTTTCCCTCAACTTTATTTACCAGCTTTGGTGAGATATAATTCACATACAATTCACCCATTTAAAGCATATAATTCAACAGCCTTTTGTATATTCACAGAGTTATGTAACATTCACCACAATCGTTTTTAGAATATATTTATTATCCCAAAAATAAATCCCATACCTTTGTATTTTACTTTTTATTTGTTCAAGTTTTTATTTATTCTAGTTAACATATTGTGTAATCCTGGTTTCAGGGGTAAAATGCAGTGATTCATTACTTACATATAACAATACCTAGCATTGATAACAAGTGCCCTCCTTAATATCCATTACCTATTCAGCCCATCCCCTACCAACCTATCGTCCAGTAACCATCAGTTCATTCTCTATATTTAAGAGTCTTTATGGTTTGCCACCCTCTCTTTTTTTTCCCCTTCCCCTATGTTCATCTGTTTTGTTTCTTAAATTCCACGTATGAGGAAATCCATATTGTATTTGTCTTTCTTTAACTGACTTATTTCACTTAGCATAATACACTGCAGCTCCATCCACATCATTGAAATGGCAAGATATTCTTTTTGGTGGCTGAGTAATATTCTATTATATATATAAAATTGTATTGTTATCTATTTATGTTTCTTTATGTTTTTTATTAATTGATTTATGTATTTACATGCTTCAAAGTTGGAGGCATAAAATTTACAATTGTTAGATCTTCTTGCTTTATTGACCCCTTTATTATGATATGGTGCCTTTCTTCATTTCTTACTACAGTCTTTGGTTTAAAATCTAGTTTATCTGTTAGAAGTATGGCTACTCTGGCTTTCTTTCGATGTCCATTAGCATAAATGGTCCTCCATCCCCTCACTTTCAATCTGCAGGTGTTCTTGGGTCTGAAATGAGTCTCCTGTTGGTAGCAGACAGCTATGTCTTGGTTTTTTACCCATTCTGATACTCTAAGTCTTTAGATAAGAGTATTTAGTCCATTTTCATTCAGATTGATTATTGATAGATATAAACTTTGTGCCATTTTATTATCTTAAAGTCATTGTTTCTGGAGATTTTCTCTGTTATTTTCTGGCCTTTTTTGCTTTTGGTCTTTCTTTCTCACTCAAAGTGTCCTCTTTAATATTTATTGTATGGCTTGTTTAGTGGTCACAAACTCCTTTAGTTTCTGTTTCTCTGGTAAACTCTTTATCTCTCCCTTTGTCCTGAATGACAGCCTTGCCTGCACATTTCTCCCACTTAGCATGTTGAATATATCATGCCACTCTCTTCTGGCCTGCCAAGTTTCCATGGACAGATCTGTTGATAACTTTGTCTCCCTTGTAGGTTAAGGATTTCTTTTCCCTTGCGGCTTTCAGGACTCTTTCCTTATCTCTGTATTTTGCAACTTTTACTAAGATATGTCTTGGGTGTTGACCTCCTTTTCTTTATTTTTATGGGAGTTTTCTGTGCCTCCTGGACTTGAGTGCCTATAATCCTTTCTTGGATTAAGAAAGTTTTCAGCTATAATTTTCTCAAATAAACCTTCTTATCCTTTTTCTCTCTCTTCATATCCTGGGACTCCAATGATACAAATGTTATTACACTTTATGGATTCACTGAGTTCCTAAGGCTACATTCATGATCCAATATTTTTCTTTTCTTCTTTTCAGCTTCATTATTTTCCCTCATTTTGTCTTCTATGTCATACATACATTCCTCTGCTTCTTCCATCCTTGTGGTCATTACATTCAGTCAGTTTTGCATCACAGCTATCACACTTTTAATTTCATCCTGACTAGTTTGTATATGTTTTATCTCTACAGCATAGGGGTCCCTGGTGTCTCTAATGCTTTTCTCAAGCCCAGCTAGTTTCCTTGTGATTGTTGCTTTGAATTCTGGTTCAGGCATATTACTTATATATGTTTTGATTAGATCTCTGGTCATGGGTGAAATTCTCCATGTTAACAATTTGTCTAGGTCTCTGTCTTCTGTATATTAGTAAAGCTTGTCATGTGTCCTGCTTCTGAGAATTAATGGCTATATTAAGAAGAGGTTATATATTATCCAGGGCCTGAGGCTTCAGGAAGTGTTTCTGGTGTGTGCTATGTGGGCTTTGCTGTTGTGTTTTGGCTGTTCTTTCCCTCAGGTTAGTCCTCTGCAGTTCCTGCTTGCCTTCAGTGGGGACTTTTCAGGCCTCGTCCAGGGTATGATGAGTTTTAACTAGGTGTGTTTTGGCCTGTTTGTTAAAAGAGGCTAGATTCTATTTCCCCCAGAGCTGAAGCTTTGTAGCACTCTGTGGTCAACAGACTTGGTGCATGCAGGGGTTTGTGCTAATCTTCTGGGGGAGGGACTCACTGCTGCTCTGACTCTCAGGTACACTTGCCCTGGGTAAAAACTACCTTCAGAGTGCAAGGGGGTGAGGCTTTGTGTAAGTGACTCAAGCCTCCAGTGTGGGCATTGTGCTACTCACTAAAGTCCATTCATGCTGATGGGTGGAGGATGGAAATGGCATCCACCTGCCCTCCCATTCCCAGAGAGGGGAGTTCACACCTGCCACTATTCAGTATGCCCTCAAAGAAGAGCAAATAATCACTCCTCATGTGTCTTAGGCATCCCTCAGGTCCCTGCCTTCACACTGCATGTGCTTGAGCACTCTGCCCACCCAAGAGTGCTCTGGCTGGGTTTCAAAACTCCAAATTTTAGGGATCCACTGTAGCAGGGACTTGTGCTGATCCTCTAGGGGAGGGTCTCAGTACGCTGTGGCTGGTGCCAAGAAGGGCAGTCACAGGAATGCACAAGGGCCTGCAATTCATGGTAAAGTGTAGCAAAAAGCCTGTGTGCAGGTTAGCTGCCCTCAGCAGGTGCCTCGCTCCTATGCTAAGGAACAAGGCAGCTTTATGGTGCCCACTTTAGGGAAGTGTTTTCCTTATGCAAGGCTCTGCACATTGCTTGCTCTGCCACACAAACTCTCTCTCCCACTCCTCTCTCCCTTATCAGGGCTCTCTCCCCTCCATAGCATCGGAGATTCTTTTCTACCCCAAATCATGTCACTGTAACTCCTACCTTTCACAATGTGGCCTCTTTTCTCTCTCTACTCGTGCAGTTTGTTCTCTCAGTCCTCAATCGATATCTTGGGTATTTAGAATGATTTGGTATTTATCTAGCTATGTTCAAGGGATGAGGCAACCATACGGTCCCACTACTACTCTGCTATCTTAACTCCTCTCCATCCCCGTACTGTTTGACAGTCATCTCTAAAACCCCTCCCCCATCCCTAGACACCCACTAATCTACTTTGTGTACAGATTTGCCCAGTTTTGATATTTCATATGAATAGAATCATAAAATATGTGGTCCCTTGTTCACTTAACATTAATGTTTTCCAGGTTAATCCATGTTGTGGCATGTATCAGTATTCCATTTCTTTTTACATACCAAATAATATTCCATTGTATGGATATACTACATTTTATTTATCCATTCATCATTCATGGACATTTGGGTTGTTTCTACTTTGGGAATACTATAAAATATACTTTTATGAACATTTATATACAACTTTTTATGTAGACACAATTTTTCATTTCTCTTGACTATATACCGAGGAATAAAATTGCAGAATCATATGGTAACTTTATGTTTAGCCTTTCAAGAAACTACCAGACTATTTTCCAGAGTGAATGCTCCCTCTTAAAATTCTACCAGCAGCAATGAGAAAGCTTTTGATTTCTCCAAGCCTCACTAACACTTGTTATAATCTATATTTTTAATTCTAGCCCTCATAGTGGGTATGAAATAATACCTCCTTGTAGTTTTAAATTGCTCTTCACTGATGGCAATAATGCGGACCATCTTTTCATAGGCTTAGTTGGCCATTCATATATCCTAATCAATTTCATGTGGGATAGCCCCAACTCATGGTAAATATATTATATTAAAGTGTACCCGGACCCTTTATGGAAGATAATATATATGTAACTTTAGATTCTTATGTTGCATTGCTATTGACTAGCTGACAAAATGTTATATTTTGCAAACATTTAATTAAATATATATTGATTTTAATTTTGTGATTTTATTTTCTTATTTTGAAATCAATAGAACATCTTTTCAGCTACTCAACATTATTATAGGTCACATCTATGGTTCTTAATGTAATTCCTATTCAGTGGTAAAACAAGCTATTAGCATTTTGCAGAAGATAATTAGGAAAGGAAAGCACTGCCATATTGCCTGAAGGTATTCTGACAGCATAGAGGAAGAATAATACAGGACAAAATAGAACTACTGCTTCAGCTTTCTTTACTCTTTCCAGTTACTTGTAGTTCTGTATGTAAGAGAGATTGAAAATTAATAACAGAACTTATATATATATATATGTATGTATGTATGTATGTATATTTCTGTTGAATATCTATACATGCAACTTTTAAATTTTCATTTCATAATACTAATTCTCAAAAAATTATTTTGTTGTCTTCCTAACACCCTACTTAAAAATTCCCTTGCAAAAATAGAGAATTTACTTGGTGCCTCTGCATTGTGATACACATCTGATATTCATCATCTCATTTAAAATCAGAGATGCCTATACTTGAAGGGTAGCAATTGTAACTGGCTATGTTTTTGTATTTCAGAGCTAATAAAGACAAACAAATAATCAAGTAAGTCAATTAAAACTTACTTCAAGAATTTGATTCATCCAGACCAATTTGTTTTGGACCCTAAGACATTTGTCTGTGATGCATAGGTAGGTAGGTGGGTAGGTAGGAGGAAACATGATAGATAGATAGATA
>PJEM01021362.1:0-11367 GCA_004023845.1 Helogale parvula | reverse complement strand
ACGCCCCCACCCCCGTCGATCACTACTGCCCGCCCCCCCCCCGAAGCACTATTTATTCCTGTTCTGTCTGCCTCTGGCCGCACTACTGTCAGCACACTCAATGGTTCTCAAACTCACCCGCGCGGGTCGGGTCTGTCCGCCGTGCTGCTTAGTCCGCTGTATACATGTCCTGTTTTTAAAATATAAATATATTGTTAAAAATAAATTAAAATATGTATACTTACCCTTCAAAGAGATACTGGTTTTTGTCCTCCCCCGCCAAATCACTTTTTGGTTGGTATGGCTGTGGAAAACAGAAAGGACCAAAAAGAAACGAGACTTCTGTTGGGAGTATGGTTTTATATACTTCTGTGCATTTCTACAGTAATATCTCATCGAAGTTTCCGCTTGCGTTGGCATTGCTGTCCTAACGGGACACCTTGCTTTTTAGTTTTTTAACAGCCTTTATTAGAAAATAAACTTTTGAGTTTCGCACACCTGTGAAACCATCGTCACAGTCCGGTTTCTGAACATAAGCAGTGCGCCCAACACTTCCTCCTGCCCCTGGACAGCCTTCCCCTGCTGACCACGAATCTGCTTTCTGTCACTGTAGAGGGGTTTGCATTTTCTAGAGTTTTAACGAAGTAGAATTCTGCAGTATATATTCTTTTTTGGTTTGGCTCTTTGACTTTTTCATTTTGAAATTCATCCATATTGTCTGTGCATTTTTCATTCCTTTTTACGGTCGCGTCCTATCCATGGTGTGGGGAGACCTCCGCTTATTCGGCGTTTATGGGATTCACATTCGGCTCGTTTCCAGTTTGGAGCGATTAAAAATCAAGCCGCTGTTACCGTTCACGTGCGAGGCTGTGCGGAGACGCACTTCCGGGGGGCGCACCCCAGGCGGTGGGGCCTAGGGCTGCTTCCGCTGGTTTCCGTAGCGTTTGGGCTGCTCGGTGCCCGCCAGTGACAGATGAAGGGCCAGCCCTCCACCTCTTCTCCGGTAGTCAGTAGGGCTCGTTCTTATAACCGCAGACGTGTTAGGGGACAGGAGGCGCCATCGTCACTGCGGTTTTAATCTGCACTCCCTAACGCTGCCGAGCGTCCTCTCACATGCTCATTCCCCCCCTGACCTGGTCTGGTGAAGTACCTGTCCACGGTTTTTGCCCACTTAAAACACTGGATTGACTTCTGAGTCCTCCCTCCCTCCATGGCTCAGATGATGCGGGGTTGGTTCTAGACCACCACAAACCAAGTCAAATGAAAGTGTTTAGTTTTCCAGAGCATGTGAAAGCTGTGCAATAGCATTAGTTCTAAAGAAAAAGTACTTACCTTAATTAAAATACTTTATTGCTTATAACCATCATGAGCTCTAAGTCCTAATCACTCATCACAGATCACTAAAAGTATGAGATATTGAGGGAATTACCAAAGTAGGACACAGACCAGAGTGAGCAAATTTTGTTGGAAAAATGGCCCTGACGGACTTGGTGGGTGTGGCCCGCCCCAAACCCTCAGGCCGGCAAACACGCAGTATCTGCGCAGTGCGAGAGGGAGGCCCGTGTGCGCTTCGGCACAAGTCCGCGGGCCCGAGGGTCTGCAACCATCCCCTCCCCGTCGGTGGCTTCTCCTGTTAGTTTGACAAAGACCGTGTTTCTCTGGATTGTGCTTTTGTTGGTCTAAGAAATCATTACCTACCTCGAGGTAAACATTTTCTAGAAGTTTAGGCATTTATTTCTGTGATCCACTCTGACTCTGGCTCCAGCTAGGCGTTCGGTTCCTTCTCTTCGCATATAAATATCTAGCAATATTAGCTGAAAAGGCGGTCCTTTCTCCACCATGTTGCCCTTGTGCCTTTGCCAGAAATCAGCTGCTTTAAGTTTCTGTTCCATTGATCCATTTGTCTTAATGGCCGACCTACATGGTCTTGATTACTGTAGCTTTATACTAACTCTCGCAATCAGGTAGCATTCGCTTTCCAGTTTCTGCCTGTGAAAGTCGCTTTGGCTGCTCCAGGTCCTTTGCTTCTTCATATGAATTTGAGGATTAGCTTGTCATTCTTTCTGCAGAAGAATCTAGGATAATTGAATCTATAGATCATTTTAGGGAGAAGTGACCTATCCATTTATTTAGGTTTTCTCGCGGCAGCACTTTATAGGTCACACATGCAGATCTTTCGCATCCTTGTCAGATTTACCCCTCAGTATTTTGTGTCTCTTGGTGCCACTGTGGGATTTTTGAGTTACAGTTTCTGGTTGCTGCGCGCCTGTAGGAGCACAGCTGATTTCTGTATATTGCTCTTTATGCTGAAACCTTGCTAAACTCACTAAAAGAAAAATAAGGGGCCCCTGGCTGGCTCAGTTGGCGTGTGCAACACGCTGGGTCTTGGGGTCCTGGTTCGAGCCCCTTGTTGGGTGTAGAAGTTACTAAAAATAAACTTAAATGAACAAAGAGGAAAAAATACCATCTTAACCAATTGGCTCTGCTTTGTGGAACATTTCTTCACGGCTTAGCCAGGCTCTTCACACTGTTTCAGCCTTTTTTTTTAATTTAAATAAAATTTTTTTATTTTTAGAGAGAGAGTGGGAGAAAGGGGCAGAGGAGCAAAGAGAACCCTAAGCAGGCTCCACGCTCAGCACAGAGCTGACACAGGGCTCCATCCCACGATCCTGGGTTCATGACCAGCGCCCAATCAACATTTGGGTGCTGAACTGACCGAAGCACCCAGGCGCCCCTCGGCCTCTGCGTCCTGCTTGTGTGGAAGCGGAGTGAGAGCCTAGGGTTTGGTCAGGCTGTTCCTCTCGGGAGCGCACCGGCCCCGGGCGCGCTACGCTTCCGCAGCTCCTCGTTACGCTGGGGGAGCTTGGGAAGGCCTTTCCCTAAGTACCTCCTTCCCCAGCTTCTTTCTTTCCAGTCCTTTTATATGTCCGTTACTTGTCCCAACTATCGTCCCTTCTCCAAGCTGCTGCAGCCTATCTAGTGCCCCTGAACACCTCGGGCCAAAGTCACCAGCCTTTCGAACACAAGCGTCTGGCAAAACACAGGCCAGCTCGCAGGCTTCTAGGCAAGCGCCACGCGTGGAGAAGCCCACAGTGCCTGTTCGGGAAGGCCGTGTCCCTCCCCCTGGTGCTACCGCGCGCCCAAGCGGGAGCTCCTGCCCTCGCCGCCCCCCCCGCGGTGGGAGAGGCGGGCAGTTCCAAGTGGCCCAGCACGCTCCCCGCACAGCAGCTGCTGGCGCTCCCCTGGGTTGCTGGGAGTTTTTGACTGTACGTCCGGACTTTGGCAAAAGTGGATCCCGAAGGTTTCCACCAGCTCGTTAGCTGCTTTCGTGGAAAGGCGGAGCCTGGGAGCACCCTACACCACTTTCAGGGACATCCCGATTCTAAGCGTGTAGCCACCTAAAATTGCTTCAAAATACACAAAGCAAAAACTGATAAAGGAAAAATGGACAAATCTGCCATTGGACTTCACTTCTCTCAGTAACTCATAGAACAACTAGATAACAACAGCCAAGACTATAGAGGAGACGACACCCACCAGTGACCGGCCGGACCCAGGTGTAGGACACCATCCAGCAGCAGCAGAGAACGTTCTGCAGAGTGCATCCGCAATAGTCATGAAAACAGATCCTAGTCGGGCATAAACCTTAACAAGTTTTTAAAATTTTTAAATGATCAGGGCACCCAGGTGGTTCAGTCGAGTAAGCATTCGACTGTTGGTTTTGGCTCAGGTCATGATTTCCTGGTTCATGAGTTGGAGCCTCCCATCAGGCTCCGTGCTGACAGTGTGGAACCTACTTGGGATTCTCTCTCTGCCACCACCCCCCACATGCTCCCTTTCAAAATAAAAAAAATTTAAAAGAAATTATCTCTAACCATAATGGAATTAAACTATAACAAACTCTCAGAAGATGCCCCAATACTTGGCAATTAGGTAACACTTCTAAATGATACAGAAGTCAGAGGGGAAGTTTCAAAGGAAATTTGATTTTCTTTCAGTTCAAAATATCTGCAAAGTTTGAGATGCAGTTAAAGCAACAGAGGAAATGTTACAGTATTAAATGCTTATATTAGAAAAGTCTCAATGCAAGGAGTCTTTATGTTAAAATATAAAACAACAAAATAACCTGAAAAGAAGTAAACCTAAGAGCAGGAAGCAATGAAATTGAAAAGACCAAAGCAACATAGAAGAAATCAAATCAAAATCTGATTCTTTTAAAAAAAAAAAATTGGTAAGCTTTTAGTGATACTGAGAAAAAAATAACAGATTAATAGTATCAGGAATGAAAAAGTAGGGCTATCACTTTTTTTTTAAGTTTTTTAATGTTTATTTTTGAGCAAGAGAGAGCGTGAGTAGGGAGGGGCAGAGAGAGAGGGAGACACAGAATCTGAAGCAGGCTGCAGGCTCTGAGCTGTCAGCAGAGAGCCGACGTGGGGCTCGAACTCATGAACCATGAGATCATGACCTGAGCTGAAGTCAGACGCCACCCAGGGGCTCCAAGGGCTATCACCATAGACTCCACCAACCTGAAAAGGATCGTGATTGACTGTTGCACAGCAATTTGACAACTTAAGTGGACGAATTCCTTGAAAGATACAAATTACCAAACTCATACCCATCCCAAAACAAAGAATCTGAACAGTCCTATAGCAATCAAATAAATTTAATCCATCACTGAAAACCTGAAAACAAAAACTCGAGGCCTAGATAGCATTACTGGTGGGTTCTACTAAACACTTAAATTGGAAAGAACACCAATTCTATGCAGTTTCTTCCATGATCTCCCAGTTTGTGGGCTGGAGCCTCACGCTGGGCTCTGCACTGATGGCCTGATTGGAATTCTCTCTCTCCCTCTCTGCCCCTCCCCCACCCACACTCTCAAAATAAAACTTAAAAGGAATACCTGCTACAACAGGGATGCACCTTGAAAACACTGTTAAGTCAAAGAAGTCTGACACCGAAGGCCACATGTAGGATTCCACTGATATGAAACTTCTAGAACCGCCAAATCCATACAGACAGAAAGTCAGTCAGTAGTGCCAGAGACTAGAGGTAAGTGGGCAGGGACTACTAACCGGGAAGAGGCTGGGGGTTACGAAAATGTTCTGGGCGCCTGAGTGACTCAGTTGGCTGAGCCTCCGACTTCGGCTCAGGTCGTGACCTCACAGTTCGGGAGTTCAAGCAGCACACTGGGCTCAGAGCCTGGAGCCTGCTTCCGATTCTGTGTGCGTGTGCATCTCTCTCTCTGCTCCCCCACCCCACACCCCGCTCTTGCTCACTTTCAAAAACATTAACATATATATATATGCAAATGTTCTGAAATTAGATTGTGGTGATGGTTGCACAACGCCGTGAGTGGACCAAAAGCCGCTGCACTGTGTAGTGGCTCAGGGGGTTAACTGTTTGCCTCTTGACTCCTGGTTCATGAGATCAAGCTCCACCTTGGGCTTGGCCCTGACAGTGCGGAGCCTACTTGGGGTTCTCTCTCTCACCCTCCCCCGTGCACACGTGCTCTCTCTCAAAATAAACATTTTTTAAAAATAAGTAAAAGGGTGAATTCTATGGTATGTGAATTATATATAATTTTTTAAACATCAGTGTAACCTACCATATTAACAAACCAAGGAAAAGCCACATGATCACATCAACTGATGCAGGAAAGCATTTGACAAAATTCATGATAAAGTTTTCCAGAAAATTAAGAATAAAAGGAAGTTCCTTAACCTGATAAAATGCATCTACCACGGTCAGCTTCCAAGTAACACAAAGACTGCATGTTTTCCTCAAAAGATCACAAGGCAAAGCTGCCTACTCTCCCTACCACTATCGAATATTATACTGGAATTCCTAACCAGTGCAGCCAGAAGAAATATTTAAATGACACGGAGACTGGAAAGAAAGAAATGAAATGGTCTTCATTCATAGGGGTCAAGGTTGTGTGGATTCCAAGGAACCTACAAAAAGCTACAATTAGTAGTTTCCTAAGGCCACAGAATACAAGGTTTACCTGCAAAATCAACCTCGTGTCTGTATACTAGCAATCAACAATTAAAACTAAAATTTGCAAAAGAGCATTTAAGAGAACTCCAAAATAATGAAATACCTAGGTATAAATCAAAACATGTATCTGTATGCTGAAAACTGCAAAATACTCCTGAGAAGAGGAAAGACCCAAAATAAACAGCCATCCTGTGTTCTCGGACTGGAATGCTCCACAACGCGAGATGGGCGTCCTCCCCGAGGGGTTGCAGAGCTCATAATTCCAGCAGACAAGCTAACACCGAACTTTATACGGAAACACCAATGAGAAGAACCAAAGCATTTTAAAGAACCAACTTGGAGGCTGGTTCTGTCACCCCATCTCATCTGAGACCAGCCTGTGCTACTGATCAGTGAAAAGACAGAAACAGGTCAGTGAACAGAACAGTGGGTCTAATAAGCCCCACACAAATATGGTCACATTGTTTTTGAAAAACGTGCAAAGGGTTGTGCTTAAGATGGCGGAGAAGTAGGGAGCTCTGTTACCTCTGCCCGCCTGCAACTGTCAAACTCAGAATAATTAAAAAAGCCATAACTTTCCGATCCCCAAGATGTGCCCGCAGACCCCTTACTGATCAGAGCCTCATGGATGCCTGCGTGCTCGAACCGGACCAGAGACTCTGGGGGAGGGGGCGCCCGGAGACTTGCAGCTGGACCCGCAGAGGGCCGTGTGCCCAGGGGCGGCTCAGGACCCTGAGGACCGGGCACGAACCGCACAGCCCGGCAGAGGGCCGGAGCGAGAGAAGGAGAGACTGAAAACGCTCCTAACGTGATCTCTGGAGCCGGGAGACCTCGCCCGGGCCTGAGAGCCGCCGGGCGGGGAGAGAACTCCGTCCCCGCAGTGGGCTTGCTCTCCCGGGCCAGCTGCCCGCCGACTCTAGACGGAGCCGGGGAAGGGCTGGCTCCCCGGTCCCCCTGCTCAGTCCCGGCCAGAGAGCCGCCTGCCTGCCGGAGACCATTTTACCTGGGGCGGCGGCATCGAAGTGCGTGGACTAGGACTTAGAAACCTGGCAGAGCTTAGGAAACCGAAGCAATCTGGCCCGCCCGTGGCGCGGGGAAGTCGGACTAAAGAGAGTGGCTGGCAACGCGTGGTCTGAGGGGGGCTTGGGCACCCCCATTCTTCTCCCCGCATCCACTATGGCAGGGCCACCCACACATACCAAGCCACGCCCATCCACACCATGAGCTTTAGTTTGCATTATTAATTTTTTTCTTTTCTTAAAAGTTTTTCCCTTATTTTGTCTTTACTATTTTCCTTTTTCCTTCTTTCCTCCCTTTCCCCCTGGAGTCTGGAAAAGACCAACATTTATGCTGTGATTACATCAACTCTTCCCATCCAGATATATTTTCCTTTATCTCATTCTTATCTCCCCCCTCCACAGGTTTGATGCTCTCAGACTGTCCTTTATCTGTGGCTGTTTCTGTCCCCCCCCCCCTTCTTTTTTTCCTTTTCCGTCTTTTCTTTTTTTCTTTCCCCTTTTGGTTTGCTTGTTTATTTGATCTGTCTGTGCATTTGCGTGCTTTTGTTCCCTGTGTGTTTGTCTGTTTTCCTTTTCAGGGCTACCTCAAGAAACAAGTCAAAAGCACACATGGAGAGTCCCAAATATTGCTGAGTAGGGAAATAAATTAGAACATGAAAAGAACATCTCCTGAAACGACAGGCCCTGGACAAAGAGCCTCCTTCAATAGAGACATACTAATAGGCCCACAGTGCAGAGTGAGCTTTTAAAACTGACAAGAGACAGAGAGCTAGCCAAAATGACAAAAGAACTCTCCTCTAAAGAAACTCCAGGAAGAAATCACAGCTACAGAACTGATCAAAACAGACACAAGTAACATAACTGAACAAGAATTTAGAACAATTGTCATAAAATTAATCGCTAGTCTTGAAAAAACCATCAGAGAAGCTATTGATACACAGACTAGGGACCTTCAAAATAGCTGTGACGAGTTAAAAAAGGCTATAAATGAGGTGCATAATCAAATGGAGGTGGCCACTGCACAGACTGAAGAAGCAGAGAGGAGACTAGGTGGATTAGAAGACACAGTTAAAACAAAAGAGGAAGCCGAGAAAAAGAGAAATTGATACAGGAGCACAAAAGGAGAATTCGAGACCTGAGTGATACAATCAAAAGGAACAATATCTGTATCATAGGAGTTCCTGAAGAGGAAGAAAGAGAAAAAGGTCCTGAAGGGGTGTGCTTGATCAAATCATAGCCAAAAACTTCTCCAATCTGGGGAAAGAGAAAGACATTGAATTCAAGAGGCACATCGAACTCCCCTAAGACGTAATTTGAACCAACCTTCGGCACAGGGAAACTGGCAACATATAAAGAGAAATTCTGAAAGCAGCTAGGGATAGAAGGGCCCTTCCATACAAAGAGTAGTTACAGACCTTTCTACTGAAACTTGGCAGGCCAGAAAGGAGTGGCAGGAAATCTTCAATGTGATGAACAGGAAAAATACGTAACCAAGAATTCTTTATCTAGCGAGCCTTTCACTCAAAACAGGAGAGAGAAAGGTTTTCCCAAATAAACAAAAGTTGAGAGAATTCATCACCACCAAACCAGCTCTACAAGAAATCCTAAGAGGAACTCTATGAGAGAAAGGTAGTAAGGAATATAAGACACCAGAGACATCAATACAAACATAAACCCTACAGAGAACACAATGAATCTAAACCCACATTTTTCAGTAATAACACTGAATGTAAATGGACCAAATGCTCCAATTAAATGACACAGGGTAGCAGAATGGATCAAAAACCAAAATCCATCTATTTTCTGTCTACAAGAGACTCACCTTAGACCTGAAGGCACCTTCAGACAGAAAGTAAGGGGATGGAGAAATATCGATCATGCAACTAGAAGCCAAAAGAAAGCCGGAGTAGCCATACCTCTATCGGACAAACTGGACTTTAGAGGCAGTAACAAAAGATGAAGAAGGACATTATATAATAATTACAGGGTCTCTCCATCAGGAAGAGCTAACAATTATAAACATCTATGCGCCGAATTTGGGAGCGCCCAAATACATAAAACAACTAATCACAAACAGAAACAATCTTATTGATAAGAATGTGCTAAATGAAGGGGACTTTAATACTCCACTTATAACAATGGATAGATCAACGAGACAGGAAAGGACTAAAGAAACAATGGACCTGAACAACACACTGGAACAGGTGGAATTGATAGATATATTTAGAACTCTGCATCCTGAAGCTAGGGAATTCACCTTCTTCTTGAGTGCACATGGCACATTCTCCAAGACAGATCACATACTGGGGCATAAAACAGCCCTGCATAAATACAAACGAATTGAGATGATACCACGCACACTTTCAGATCACAATGCTATGAGACTTGAGATCAAACACAGGAAAAAGTCTGGAAAATCTCCAAAAACGTGGAGGGTAAAAACCACCCTACTGAAGAATGATTGGGCCAATCAGGCAATTAAAGAAGAAATTAAAAAATATATGGAAACAAATGAAAATGAAAATACAACGATCCAAACTCTCTGGGACGCAGCAAAGGCAGTCTTAAGAGGAAAGTTCATTACAATCCAGGCCTATTTCAACAAACTAGAAAAAGTACAAACTCAAAATCTAACAGAGCACTTAAGGTAACTAGAAAGGGAGCAGCAAGAGCACCCCAAACCCAGCAGAAGAAGAGAAATAATAAAGAACAGGGCAGAAATAAACAATATAGAATCTGAAAAAACAGTTGAGCAGATCAATGAAACCAAGAGTTGGTTCTTTGAAAAAGTAATCAAAATTGATAAACCTCTAGCCAGGGTCCTTAGAAAGAAAAGAACACCCAAATAGACAAAATCATGAATGAAAATGGATCTATTAAAACCAATCCCTTAGAAATACAAGCAATCATCAGAGATTACTATGAAAAACTATATGCCAACAAACTGGACAACCTAGAAGAAATGGACAAATTCCTAATTGCACATGCACTACCAAAATTCAAACGAGAAGAGATAGAAGGCATGAATAGACTGATAACCAGTGAAGAAATTGAATCCGTTATCAAAAATCTCCCAATGAATAAGAGCCCAGGACCAGATGGCGCCCCAGGGGAATTCTACCAGACATTTAAAGCAGAGCTAATACCCATTCTTCTCAAACTATTCCAAAAAATAGAAATAGAAGGACAACTTCCAAACTCATTCTATGAAGCCAGCATCACCTTGATACCCAAACCAGACAGAGACCCAGCAAAGAAAGAGAACTACAGACCAATATCCTTAATGAATACAGATGCAAAAATACTCAACAAGATACTAGCCAATTTAATTCAAGAGCATATAAAAAGAATTATCCATCATGATCAAGTGAGATTCACTCCTGGGTACAGGGCTGGTTCAATATTCACAAATCCATCAATGTGATCCATCACATTAACAAAAGAAAAGATAAAAACCATATGGTCCTGTCAATAGATGCAGAAAAAGCATTTGACAAAATGCAGCATCCTTTATTAATAAAAACCCTCGAGAAAGTCGGGATAGAAGGAACTTACTTAGACATCATAAAAGCCATTTATGAAAAGCCCACAGCTAATATCATCCTCAATGGGGAAAAACTGAGAGCTTTCCTCCTGAGATCAGGAACACGACAGGGGTGTCCACGCTCACCACTATTGTTTAACATAGTGTTGGAAGTCCAAGCGTCAGCAATCAGACAACAAAAGGAAATAAAAGGCAGAATTGGCAATGAGGAAGTAAAACTTTCACTTTTCATAGATGACATGACACTCTACATGGAAAACCCGATCGACTCCACCAGAAGCCTTCTAGAACTGATCCATGAATTCAGTAAAGTCGCAGGGTACAAAAATCAATGTACAGAAATCAGTTGCATTCCTATACAACAATAATGAAGCAGCAGATAGAGAAACCAAGAAATGAATCCCATTCACAATTGCATGAAAAACCATAAAATACCTACGAGTAAATCTAGCCAAAGATATATAAGACCTGTATGATGAAAACTATAGAAAACTTATGAAAGAAACTGAAGACACCAAGAAATGGAAAAACATTCCAGGCTCATGGATCAGAAGAATAAACATTGTTAAAATGTCATGACTACCCAAAGCAATCTACACATTCAATGCAATCACCATCAAAATTGCACAGCATTCTTCTCAAAGCTAGAACAAACTATCCAAAAATTCGTATGGAACCACAAAAAGCCCAAATAGCCAAAGGAATATTGAAGAAGAAAACCAAAACGGGAGGCATCACAATCCCAGACATTTGCCTCTACTACAAAGCTGTCATCATCAAGACAGTATGGTATTGGCACAAACACAGACACATGGACCAATGGAA
>PJEM01021361.1:0-11367 GCA_004023845.1 Helogale parvula | reverse complement strand
CTTTTTTAAATAATAGTTTATTGTCAAATTAGTTTCCATATAACACCCAGTGCTTCTCCCCCCAAGTGCCCCCCACCATGACCATCACCCTCTCCCCCTCCCCCTTCAGTCCATGGTTCGTCTCCAGTATTCAGTAGTCTCCCTTGATCTGTGTCCCTCACTCATCCCCGCTCTCTTTCCCCCTTCCTCTCCCCATGGTACCCTGCCAGGTCTGTCTTGTTAGACCTATGAATGCAGACATATGGTATCTATCCTTCTCTGCCTGACTTATTTCGCTTAGCATGACACCCTCAAGGTCCATCCACTTTCCTACAAACGGCCATATATCATTCTTTCTCATTGCGATATAGTACTCCATTGTATATATATACCACATTAGAAGTTTTTATCTTGATGAGGTCCCAATAGTGATTTTTTGCTCCTGATTTCCTTGCCTTTGGGAATGTGCCGAGTAGGAAATTGCTGCAGTTGAGGTCAAGGAGGCTGTTTCCTGCTTTCTCCTCTACGGTTTTGATGCTTTCCTGTCTCACATTCAGGCCTTTCATCCATTTTGAGTTTATTTTTGTGGATCGTGTAAGAATATGGTCTAGTTTCATTCTTCTCCATGTCACTGTCCTGTTCTCCCAGCACCATCTGTTAAAGAGGCTGTCTTTTTTCCATTGGGTACTCTTTCCTGCTTTGTCAATGATTAATTGGCCATACATTTGTGGATCCAGTTCTGGGTTCTCTATTCTATTCCATTGGTCTATGTGTTTGTTTCTGTGCCAACACCATACTGTCTTGATGATGACAGCTTTGAAGTAGAGACTAACATCTGGTATTGTGATGCCTCCTGATTTGGTTTTCTTCTTCAATATTATTTTGGCTATTTGGTTTTGTGTGTGTGTGTTTTTGTGTGTGTGTGTGTTTCCATACGGATCTTAGGATAGTCTATTCTAACTTTGAGAAGAATGCTGGTGCAATTTTGATTGGGACTGCATTGAATGTGTAGATTGCTTTGGGTAATAATGACATTTTCACAATGTTTATTCTTCTGATCCATGAGCAGGGAATGTTTTTCCATTTCTTGGTTCTTCTTCAATTTCTTGCATAAGTTTTCTATAGTTTTCATCGTACAGATCTTTTACATCTTTGGTTAGGTTTATTCCTAGGTATTTTTTGGGTTTTCTTGCAATTGTGAATGGGATCACCTTCTTGATTTCTATTTCTGATGCTTCATTATTTGTGTATAAAAATGAAACCAATTTCTGTTAGTTGATTTTTTTACCCTGTGATTTTGCTGAGTTCATGGATCAGTTCTAGTAGGCTTCTCGTGGATTTTGTCAGGTTTTCCATGTATAGTATCATGTCTTCTGCGAAACGTGAAAGTTTGACTTCATCTTTGCCATTCCGATGCCTTTTGTTTTATTTTGTTTTCTGATTACTGATGCTAGGACTTCCAACACTATGTTAAACAACAGTGATGAGAGTGGACATCCATGTCGTGTTCCTGATTTCAGGGGGAAAGCTCTAAGTTTTTCCCTGTTGAGGAAGATATTAGCTGTGGGCTTTCCATCAATTGCTTTAATAATATTTATGTTAGTTCCTTCTATCCTAGCTTTCTTGAGGGTTTTTATTAAGAACAGATGCTGTATTTTGGCAAATGCTTTTTCTGCATCTATTGACAAGATCATATGGTTTTTATCTTTTCTTTTGTTAACGTGATGTATCACATTGATGGATTTGTTAATATTGAACCAGCCCAGTAACCCAGGAATGAATCCCCGCTAATCATGGTGGATAATTCTTTTTATATGCTGTTGAATTCGATTTGCTAGTATCTTGTTGAGTATTTTTGCATCTGTATTCATTAAGGATATTGGTTTATAGTTATCTTTTTGTTGTTGTTGTTGTTGGATCACTGTCTTATTTGGGGATCAAAGTGATGCTTGCTTCATAGAATGATTTTGGAAAATTTCCTTCTATTTCTATTTTTTGGAATAGCTTGAGAAGGATGGGTATTAACTCTGCTTTAAATGTCTGGTAGAATTCCCTAGGGAAGCCATTGGCCCTGAGCTCTTTATTGTTGGGAGATTTTTATAACTGATTCGATTTCTTCACTGGTTATGGGTCTGTTCACATTTTCTATCTTTTCCTATTTGAATTTTGGAGTTCATGTGTGTTTAGAAATTTGTCCATTTCTTCTAGATGGTCCAGTTTGTTGGCATATAGTTTTTCATAGTAATCTCTGATGATTGCTTGTATTTCTGAGGGATCTGTTGTAATAGATCCATTTTTATTTATGATTTTGTCTATTTGGGTGTTCTCTCTCTTTTTTACTGGGGAGTCTGGTTAAAGGTTTATCAATTTTGTTTAGTTTTTCAAAAAACCAACTCTTGATTTCATTGATCTGTTCAACTGTTTGGGTTTTTTTTGGACTCTATATTGTTTATTTCTTCCCTGACCTTTATTATTTCTCTTCTTCTGCTGGGTTTGGGGTGCTCTTGCTGTTCCCCTTCTAGTTTCCTTCTGGACTTTCTTACTTCATGAAAAGTTGATTCAGAAGAAACAGTTCCTCCTTCCACTCTCTATTCTTGTCTGCAAGTGGGCTTTGGGAATGCTGTCACCATGTCCAATCTTGGAGGAGGTCAACTTGGGTTTGGGAGTGACATAGAATTAATTTTTAATTAAGATATTGAAAATTCTCCGACTGTCACACTGCTCAATCTTCAGTCTATCAGCTGATTGGTGGCACTAGGTGATTTCAGAAGCATATTGACTAAATTTTCAATTAGAGAACAGTGCATGCTATTGATGAAATGGGTATGGCCTATAGTCACTACTTGTGAGGACCCCTCATAAAGAGAGCGAGGTTATTTCCTGTTCATGTGTAACCACTATCAGCAAGGTCCTGAGGAAACTGTGAGGTAGGATATGGCCAGAAGCCTATCCTCAGGGTTCCTTTCAACATAGGTAGATAGTTTTTATCCAGCATCCATCCTGCATGGTGTGTAGATATGTTTTATGTGCTGTATGTGCATTTTCTGCAGGTTGTGAAGTAATTCCTTGATGACAGCCTCCAGCCCATAATCTTGATGAAAAGCTTCTTGAGTCACTTGATAAAATCTTTTCTATCCAGTGACTGACGAGCACACCTCACAGCAGTCATCGTAACACAACTGTGTAGCTCATTGCTCGAATTGAAATACCACATACTCATCACATCTACCGGTCTTCTAGAAAAGTGAAAAAAGCAGCACCATGAAGTGAAGTTAACAAAGTCTCAGAAACGCATGGACTCTGTTGTCCAAAGGCACTCTCAGTGGCTCTTACAGCTTTATGGTCCATTGATTTAATAACCAGCACTTATCTCCCTATGACATGGTATCTGGAGGGACCATGCATATAGAAATATTGCACTCGAACTTGGGAACAGTTTAGAAAGGATTCATGAATTATGTCCACTCCTTTCACCTACAGGTTAAAGCTGTTTTTCTACTTTAACTTTGACACAGATTTCCTGCTAGTAATTTCAGTGAATTGGAAGAATTGAAGCAGAAAAAAGACTGCCAGTGAGCCTCATTGAAGGAGCTTATCAGGTACTTGTCACCACAAATGTGCCAGGGAAACACCAGAGACTCAATATTTAGGTTCATGTCTCACTAATGTCTTAGTCGTTTCTGTATGCTGTAACTATGTTCACAGTGTGGGTGGTTTTCAACCATAGACACTCATTTCTCAGAGTTCTGGAGTCTGGGAATTCCGAGGTCAAGGTATAGGCAAATTTGGTGGCTGGAGAGAGAGCCCATGTCCTAGGTCATCCTTTCCCTGTCACCTCACATGGGGCCAAGTGGCAGGAAATTTCACTGTCCTGGTGTATAAGAGCACTGATCTTGTTATGAGGTTGCCTACTCCTGACCAAAGTGTTTCCCAAAGGTCTTGCCTCCTGAGACCATCCCATTTGCTTTGGTTTCCACATTGTGATGATTGAGGACACGCACATTGCACTGATACCAGGAACAGTGGGTCATTTATTCTGTGCACTTGGAAGACTTCTCTGATTGAGACCTTGAACCAGAGAATTTTCATGGATTGACTAGAAGCTTCTGGTCTTTGCATGTACACAGTGAACACACAAACATCAGAGCACTCTGGTGACCTTGGAGAGTAAACAGCTTCCAGCCTAGACTCTGGGTAAGACCTCGGTGGACTTCTATTAACATTTCATTGTTGTGCATGTTTACATGGATCCTTATTTTCATCTCCAAGTATTTAGACCGTTTTCTGCTTAGAATGACCATTTCTCTTTTCTTCTCCCAGTTTTCAGCCATGTTTAGTGGGTTAGTCATCACACTCTGACCTTGGATTTTTGTCTTCCATCTCCTGAACCTCTTTCTTCCTTCTTCTGCTCCCTCCTCACACAGAGGAAATCTAGCAGAAATCTATGGGTTCTCCCTCCTTTGATATAGGTGAGGGACTGACTGCACACAAACCCTTTTCTGGAGCAGGACTCCCTCCCAAATGACCCAGTGTCACTTCCTGCTCTCAACAGACACAATGATGAAGATGAGGAAGGTTTTATAATCCCTTCTGTGTGTGTATGTGTGTGTGTGTGTGTGTGTGTGATCTTCTGACTCCACATCATGACCATATCCTGGTTATGGTCCCAGTGGTTTCCTGTGTTGTCAAGTACACTTGATGCTGTGAGAACGGTTCAGACAATGACCCCACCAGCTGTCTGTCTTCTTTTGCTTTGATTTTTTTGATGATTATATTTGGGTGGGTTTTTTTTTTGTTTTTTTTAATAAATAGTTTATTGTCAAATTGGTTTAATTTTCACACATCTCTAGCCTCATGTCCAGGTTTCCCTTCATGCTGCTTCTAGCAAGCTCACACATTGAGCTGTGTGGTCCTGTGATGCAGTGAGTGCATCATCTGGAAATCCTATAATGCTTAATGCAACATACATCAGGATATCTCTAATTCATTTGTATTTAGGGGCAGGAGTAAGCAGTGTAAGCAACTGTTTCTTTTGTGTGACTCTTATTATATTTTTCTTATTAAAGTTTCTAAGATAGAGATTTAATAAGTAGCCCAGAATAATCTGTCCAGAGAAGCTCCCTGGGGGAAAATGCTGTAAGAAGAGGAAGCCACAGTCCCTGACAGGAAACCTGACTTTAACCTCCATCTGCACCTGCTCCTGGGAATACAAACCAGAATTGTGCAGAGTGTGCACCCCCTGGTGGTACTGATCCCCTTCTACAGGGAGGTTTGTGTCTGGGCTCACTCTGACGTCCCCTCACTGTGTCTCTCGCACAGAAATAGATGGCCGTGTCCTCGGGCCTCAGGCTGTTCATCTGCAGATAGAGCGTGTTCTTGGCGTTGTCTCTGGAGATGGTGAATCGGCCCTTCACGGAGTCCGCATAGTATATGTAACTTCCACTACTACTAATATATGAAATCCACTCCAGCCCCTTCTCGGGAGCCTGGCGGACCCAGTTCATGTCGTTGTTTCCGACGCTGAATCCTGAGACTGTACAGGTGAGTCTAAGGGACCCCCCAGGCTTCACCAGGTCTCCCCCAGACTCCACCAGCTGCACCTCACACTGGACACCTGCAGACACAAGACATCCTGATCAGGAAACTGTCACACATCCACTGCTTCTCTCACTCATATCCACTCACATACTCAGTGTCTCATGTTCACCATGAATTACCTTTTAAAACAGCAACAAGGAAAACCCAGCTAAGCACAAACTCCATGGCAAGATGTCTGTGTTCAGTGCTGGTCACTGAATGGGAAGCCTGGGAATCCGTAGCTGGGGTTCTTCTCCCAGCTGCAGGGTTGGGGCTGCGCTGGTTTAATCTGCACAGGGAGGGCCCTATTTGCATATCCTCTGACTATATATCAATCTCCAGACTTAGATTTGATTCTTTAAAAGCTAAAAACAGGGCTAGGAATGCACTTCTAGATCACTTTGTGTAGATGGCGCTGTGAGCAATATGAAGAATTCAAATCTGTGAATACAGCTATCTTTGCATCTGTTTTTCCATTTTTCCATGTCTTTTTCCAAGCAGGTCATGTTTGGTATCTAATATTTTACTTTTTAGTGAAATCAAATGCTAAATATGTTATTTTGTGCCATTTCATTTTAATGTGTTTATTTATGTGTGACAGAGAGATAGAGGGAGAGAAAGGTAGACAGAGAATCACAAGCAGGCTCCATGCAGTCAGTGCAGAGTCTGACCCAGGAATAAAACTCAGAAGCACTGAGATCATTACCTGAGCCAAAATCAAGAGTAAGTGCTTAACTGACTGAGCCTCCCAGGTGCTTCATTTTTGCCATTTCAAATTGCATTTTTTTGTTGTTATTTCTTTTTCATATACTGTGTTTGGTGTGTATAATCACAGTGCTTTTTTGTATGTTGATTTTGTATCCTGAACTTTTCCTGAGTTTGTTAATTCTTCTAATAATTTTTCTTTGGGGAGTTTCTATAATTTTACTATACATAAGATCATGTCATCTTCAAACGAGTAATTGTCTACCTTAGTGATTTACATGTCTTTCTTTTGTTTGTTTGTTTTATTGCCAAAGTTCTCTGGGTATGCCTTCTAGTTGTTGGAGCAACTTTCCCCTTCTTTGCTTTTCTCTTCTTTGCTTCTGTGTTTTTTGTCTGGTCTAATAATTAGATTGAGATATGACTGATCTTGAGTGGAAAATAAATTTAGTTTGGCATGTGCATGGGCTTTCTAATTATATGACACCCAGGGAATGGACAAATTAGACAGCACTTGTGCCTTTTAGACAGTGTAAGATCAGATTTGTGAAGAGTTAAGAAGACATAGATTTGGGTTTGGGGTAGTCATTTAGTGAAGAAGTAACAAGGCTTGTTTGTCTAGCCTTCTCAGTGCTGTTTCCTTTTCTGGTGATGAGTGGTTCTTTCCTCCTGGTACAGTGAAGGGAATTTTTCTGAGAGATATTTACTACCTGATGTCAGGGGGACAAAGGATGATCAGAGTGTCTTTGCGTGACTGTTTCTCAAGTTACTTTCATCCAAATTAGCAATGTGACAAGATGACATAATTTGGTTTGGCGTATTATATTCTCCTTCATGTTACTATGTGAAATACCTATGTTGGGAATAAGCATCCTTGCCTGGCTCCTGATGTGACAGGAAAGACTTCAGGATTTCACTGTTGACTATGCTGTCAGGTGTGGGATTTTCATATTTGGCCACAATTTTGTGGAGGTAATTTTATCCTTTTCCTCAGTTTTTTAGAGTTTTTAATAATGACAATCTGTTGAATTTTGTCTAATATTTTTGTGCATCAATAGATGCACAATAGATGCATCAATAGATAAATTCCTGTCTCAGTTAGTGCTGCAGGGTATCACATTTACAGGTTTGTGTATGGTGAATGATCCTTGCATCCCAGGCATGAATCACACTGGATTGTCACATATAATCCTTTCAATGTGCTGGTGTATTCACTATGTTAGGAATTTTGCATGTATGCCCATCTGAGATACTGGGCCATAGTTTCTCTTCATGTGGTATCTTTGTCTGAATTTCACATCACAGTAAGGATGATCTCATAGATGATTGAGGCATGTTCCTTTCTTATCAGTTTTTGGTAAGATTCTGAGGAGTATTGGACTTTAGTCCTTTTTATTGGTAAACTTCATAGATAAAGTCCTCTGGCACTAGGTTGACTCTTTTTATTTCTTTTTGAGGGGGAATGATTTAGATTATGGATTCAATCTTCTGATTTGTGGAGAGGGAGCCAAGATGGCGGAGAGGAAGGGAGCTCTGTAAACTCCGTCCGCCCCATCTATCGAACTGAGAAGGATATTACTCTCATCTGCGAGAGCAGAAGGAGAAAATACGACTCCAGAAAGAATAGAACCTCAAGGGTACCTGAGTGAGTGAGGGCAAAAGGGGGAGATCTGAAAACGGGCCAGCCCGAGTCAGGCAGGGGAGGCAAGATCCCCAGCCCAATGTGGGGGAAGCACGCAGAGCCCGAGAGACAAAGGGAAGAGACAAGGGAGCGCACTTCCCGGCTTTTCTCCTGGCGAAAAGTGGCCTGACCACCGCGGCGCCGGGGGAGCAGTCCTCCAGGTGGCGGAAAGTGGCCAGGGCTGCAGCTGTGGCAGGGGCGAGCAGTTTGACCTTCGTTTTGGGAACGGGACCACAGACCGCTTTTCCACGGTGCACCTCGCCCCCTGCACGGACAGCGCGAATCCCAGGTGCCCACAGGAAAAAAATAGGGCTCACACCTATGCGTCCTCCTACAAGGAGTCAGGGGCAGATGGAGGCCTGGACGTGCGCTTAAACTGCAAGAGCTCCCAGCTCATTTCCAACAGCGCACAGCACCTTGAGCAACAGCTATCGGAAACCAAGAGAGACTCAGTTTGTTGTTGTTGTTGTTGTTTTTGTTTTGTTTTGTTTTTCCTTTCCTCCATTGCAATCACGATCCTGGCTGCGGGTGGGAACCCCTCAATTGAGTCTGTGAAGGTGAGCACTTCAACTCCTGATACTCATTTCGCCTCAGGCAGGGGCGGAGCCTCTGAGAAGAGCCTCCAAGACCTACCACATCAAACCTCGCCTATCCACCAGGGGGAGCTGCTGCTTTTTTTTTTAATATAAAATTTTTTTTTCTTCCTTCACTTGTTTTGTACTTATTTCTTTGTCATTATTACCTGTTTTCCTTTTTCTTTACTCAATTCTTTTAAATTTTAATCCTTATTTTCATTTCTCCTTTCTCTCTTACTTTTTCACCTTCTTGCAACTCAGATATATTCTCCTGTATCTCATCCTTACCTCTCCCCTAATCTGGTCATACACTTTTAAACAGTCTACTGTCCTTTGTTGTCTCCGACCCCCTTTTATATCTATTTTTTTCTTTTCTTTTTTCTCTTTTCTTTTTATTTTCTCTTCTTCTCTTCTTTTCGTCTCTTTCCCTCCCATTTTCTTTCTTTTCTTTCCCCCCTGTAATGTGTTTCTTTACTTGATTTGTCTGTGTATATGTGTGCTTCTGTTCCCTCTGTGTTTGTCAGTCTGTTTTCCTTCTTAGGACTACACCAAGAAACAAGCCAAAGTGTGCAAGAAGGCGAGTCACAAATATTGCAGAATAAAATACTCACAGGCACAACAAGAGAAACTGAGAGACATCATTAAGAGAATATTTCCTGAAAATGCAGGTCCTGGACAGTCAATAAGACTCCCTTAACAGAGAAATATTAATAGGTGCACAGAGCACAACGAGCTTTCTAAAGGTGACAAGAGACAGAAAACTGGCAAAAATGACAAAACGTAGAAACTCTCCTCTGAAGAACTTCCAGGAGGAAGTCACAGCCACAGAACTGCTAAAGGCAGATCTAGACAACATATCAGATAAAGAATTTAAAAAACTTGTCATAAGATTAATCGCTGGGGTTGAGAAAAGCATCAAAGAGTCAACTGATGAGTTAAAAAAGGCTATAGGTGAGGTGAATAACAAACTGGAGGCAGCCACCTCAAGGATTGACGAGGCAGAGAGAAGAATAGGTGAATTAGAAGATATAGTTATAGCAAAAGAGGAAGCTGAAAAAAAGAGAGAGAAATTGATCCAGGAGCAAGAAAGGAGAATTCGAGATCTGAGTGATACAATCAAACGGAACAACATCCGGCTCATAGGAATTCCTGAAGAGGAAGACAGAGAGAAAGGGCCTGAAGGGATACTTGACCAAATTATAACTGAGAATTTCTCAAATCTGAGAAAAGAAATAGACATTCAAATTCAAGAGGCACAAAGAACCCCCTTAAGACGTAACTTGAATCGGCCTTCTGCACAACATATCATAGGGAAACTGGCAAATATAAAGATAAAGAGAGAATTCTGAAAGCAGCTAGGGCCTTCACATACAAAGGGAAACCTATCAGAGTGGTTACAGACCTATCTAATGAAACCTGGCAGGCCTGGAAGGAATGGCAGGAAATCTTCAACGTGATGAGCAGAAAAAACATGCAGCCAAAAATCTTCTAACCAGCAAGCCTGTCTTTCAAAATAGAAGGAGAGATAAAGGTTTTCCCAAATAAACAAAAATTGAGAGAAGTAATGACCACCAAACCAGCCCTACAGGAAATCCTAAGAGGGACTCTATGAGGGAAAGATCACAAAGAATACAAGGTGCCAGAGACACCACTATAAACATGAATTCTAGGGTGAACACAATGACTCTAAACCCACATTTTTCGATAATAACATGGAATGTAAATGGACTGAATGCTCCAACCAAACGACACAGGGTAGCAGATGGATAAAAAAACAGAACCCATCTATTTGCTGTCTACAGGAGACACATTTTCGACCGGAAGACACCTTCAGGTTGAACGTAAAGGGGTGGAGAAATATCTATCAGGCAACTGGAAGCCAAAAGAAAGCTGAAGTAGCCATACTTATATCAGACAAACTGGACTTTAAAGTAAAGGCAGTAACAAGGGATGAAGAAGGGCATTATATAATAATTACAAGATCTCTCCATCAGGAAAGGCTAACAATCATAAATATCTATGCACCTAACTTGGGAACACCCAAATACATAAACAATTAATCACAGAAAGAAACAATCTTATTGACAAAAATGTGCTAATTGCAGGGGACTTTAATACTCCACTAACAGCAATGGATAGATCAACCAGACAGAAAATCACTAAGGAAACAATGGACCTGAATGACATATTGGAACAGATGGAACTGATAGACATATTTAGAACTCTGCATCCTGATGATAGGAAACTCACCTTTTTTTTTTTTGAGTGCACATGGCACATTCTCCAAGATAGACCACATACTGGGACATAAAGCAGCCCTCCATAAGTAAAATAAATAGAGATCATACCATGCACACTTTCAGATCACAAAGTTATGAAACTTGAAATTAACCACAGGAAAAAGTCTGGAAAACACTAAAAAATGTGGAGGTTAAAAACCACCCTATTAAAGAATGATTGCGTTAATCAGGCAATTAGAGAAGAAATTAAAAAATATATGGAAACCAACGAAAACGAAAATACAACAATCCAAAATCTCTGGAATGCAGCAAAGGCAGTCCTAAGAGGAAAGGATATTGCAATCCAGGGCAATCTCAACAAACTAGAAAGAGCGCAAATTCAAAAACTAACAGAGAACCTATTGGAACTAGAAAGGAAGCAGCAAGAGCACCCCAAACCCAGCAGAAGAAAAGAAATAATAAAGATCAGGGCAGAAATAAACAATATAGAATCCAAAAGAACAGTTGAGCAGATTAATGAAACCAAGAGTTGGTTCTTCGAAAAAATAAACAAAATCGATAAACCTCTAGCCAGGCTCCTCAGAAAAAAAAGAGAGAGCACTCAGATAGACAA
>PJEM01021360.1:0-11370 GCA_004023845.1 Helogale parvula | reverse complement strand
AAATTGAAACAGACACAAAGAAATGGAAAAACATTCCGTGCTCATGGATCAGAAGAATAAACATTGTTCAAATGTCCTTATTACCCAAAGCAATCTACACATTCAATGCAATCCCCATCAAAATTGCACCAGCATTCTGCTCAAAGCTAGAACAAATTATCTTTAGCAGATGGTGCTGGGAGAGAGAGCTGGACAGCAACATGCAAAAGAATGAAACTAGATCACCTTCTTATACCATACACAAAAATAAACTCAAAATGGATGAAGGACCTGAATGTGAAACAGGAAACAATGAAAACCCTAGAGGAGAAAGCAGGAAGCAGCCTCCTTGACCTCAACTGCAGCAATTTCCTACTCGACACATCCCCAAAGGCAAGGGAATCAAGAGCAGAAATGAAATATTGGGACCTCATCAACATTAAAAGCTTCTGCACTGCAAGGAAACAATCAGAAAAACTAATAGGCAACCGACAGAATGGGAAAAGATAGTTGCAAATGGCATATCGGATAAAGGGTTAGTATCCAAAATCTACAAGGAACTCACCAAACTCCATACCCGAAAAATGAATAATCCAGTTAAGAAATGGGCAGAAGACTTGAACAGGCATTTCTCCAAAGAGGCCATCCAGATGGCCTACAGGCACATGAAACGATGCTCAGCATCACTCATCACCAGGGAAATACAAATCAAAACCACACTAGATACAACCTCACACCGGTCAGAGTGGCTAAAATGGACAAATCAAGAGTCTATAGATGATGGTGAGGATGTGGAGAAACGGGCACCCTCCTACACTGTTGGTGGGAATGTTAACTGGTACAGCCACTCTGGAAAACAGTTTGGAGGTTCCCCAAAAATCTATCAATAGAACTCCACTATGACCCAGCAATAGCACTGATGGGGATCTGCCCAAGGGATACAGAAGTGCTGGTGCATAAGGGCACCTGTCCCCCAATGTTCATAGTAGCAATGTCAACAATAGCCAAATCATGGAAAGAGCCTAAATGTCCATTAACTAATGAATGGATCAAGAAGAAGTGGTAAATATATATACAATGGAATACTACATGGCAATGAGAAAGAATGAAATCTGGCCATTTGTAGCAAAATGGATTGACCTCGAGGGAGTCATGCTAAGCGAAATATGTCAGGCAGAGAAGGACTGATATCATATGTTTGCACTCACAGGTCTAACAGGAGAAACCTAACAGGAGACCATGGGAAGGAGAAAAGGGTCGGAAAAGAGTTGGGGAGAGGGAGTGAGGCAAATCATGAGAGGCCTTTGAATGCTGAGAACAAACTGAGGGCTGACGAGTGAAGGGGGAAAGAAAAGGGGGAGTGTTGGTCATGGAGAGGGGCACTTGTGGGGAGGAGCACTGGGTATTATATGGAAACCATCTTGTTAATAAACTATTAATAAAAAAACATTAAAAATAAAGTTTTGGTTAATTGATTTACAGAAGCATGTAGTAAAAGAAAACTTACATAACAAATTTTATATACCTTGGCATATATTTTATTCACAATACTTTAAACAAAACGCAAGTTTTACATTTTGTACTGATTCATTCCTGGCTTTAGCTTCGTGCCTTACTTTTATTTTTTTTTTGTCTGTGCTAATACACTTCTAAATAAACATTCTAAGTAAAATTTTTACTTCATTGTAAGTTATATTTTATTGTTTCTTTATTTATTTTGAGAGAGAGAGAGCAGGAGCAGAAGAGGGGCAGATAGGAAACAGAGGACCCGAAGCAGGTTCCACATCTTTTTCTCTCTCTATCTCTAACATAAAACATTAAAAAAATAAAGATTTTTTAAATAAGGATTTAAAAAATTTGTGAGTGGACAGATTTAAGAATTTTATTATTTACATGAGTGTACATCAAAATTTACCGTATTTTAAAAATGTGTTAGTGTTTCTGGATACACAAGTTAAAGAGAATTGATTTAATGTTATATTACAGACTAGAACTAAATATATAAATATATTTTCCTTATTTTAATTTCTATTTGGTTGCTCAGTGATTCACTAGGAAAAAAATAATTGAATATCACTAAGAGATAAATCTTAAGATAGCAACTTGGCACCTTGTACTTTCAAAGGACATCTCTTTTTCTTCCTCTAAAGAATTGAAGAATTGAGGAGCATTGAATTTGCATTAAAAATGTAGCTAATTGACCATTGAGTGCCATACCTACCCATCGACCTCTCTGGACACCTTGCATTGCCCCACAAGTGTCTTGTGCACTATATTCAGTCATGTTCCCCTAGCAGCCCTCACATGCTGTGCCCAACCATACATCCTCAGCTACTGTTGCACAACATGCCCAGCCTTGTGCCCTTGGCCACCCCCACCAACAGTCCCCAGCTGCTGCAGTGCTTCAGGGGATCTAGCACAGGACTAGTGGCCCAGCGCAAATTTTGGTAACACCGACCCTCTGCTCCTATCACTGCTTCCCCACTGATGCCCCCCCCCACCAGAGCTGACCTGCTAAGTCCCACTAACAGCATAGAAAGCAAGCACAGCCCACAACATGCCAAGAGTCAGTGCAGATAACTGCACTGAAAGGAAAATTGAATCAGATGAAACACGAGGGCATAACAACACCCACAATACGATACTCTCCCAAAGTACCAGGTCCTGGTGAATAGGGGACACCACACTACATGGAATCCAGGACTCCTACTTCATAAAATCACTACTTTCAATAACAGAAGAAACAACTGACTTTCTTAACAAACAGAAAGAGACACAGGGAGGCAGTCAAAATGAAGGGACAGAGAAATTTATCCCAAATGAAAGAACAGGGCAAGGTCATAGTGAGGTATCTAAGCAAAACAGATGTAAGAAAGATGCCTGATGGAGAATATAAGCAGTGATCATAATGATACTCGGTGGACTCGAGAAAAAAGTGGAAAACATGAGTGAGACTCTTAACACAGACATGAGGAATAACATAGCAAAGATGAAGGGCACAATATAAATGAAATGAGAAACATGTTTGATAGAATGAACAGAGGATGGAAGGAGAGAAATGAATTAGTGACCTAGTAGACAGAGTAGAATAGAAAGTAATCAAGCTGAACAAAAGAGGGAGAAAAGAATTATGCAAAACAAGATTAGACTTATGGAATTCAGTGACTGCATAAAATAAATAGCATTCATATTACAGGAGTCCCAAAAAAAGAAGAGGGAGAAAGAAGGTAGAAAATTTGTTTGAAGAAATAATAGCTGGAAATTTCCCTAATCTGGGGAAGGGAAGAGATCCAGATCCAGGAGTCACAGGGAACTCCCAGAGATGACACACAGACATATTGTAATTAAACTTGCAAAATATAGTGATAAAAAATGTTAAAAGAAGCAAGACAAAAAAAGTTATTAAATTATAAGGGAAACCCCATAAGACTAACAGGAGATTTTCCAACAGAAACTTTGCAAGCCAGAAGGGATTAGCATGAAATATTCAAAGTCCCGAATAAGAAAAAATTACATCCAAGAATATTCACCAGGGCAGCTCTTTCTGCCCATGGGTTCTGTCCCCATGTTTTAATAAAATCACCATTTTGCACCAAAAAAAAAAAAATCCAGCAAGGTTCATTCAAAATACAAGGAGAGAGAGACTCCCAGACAGGCTAAAACTAGAGGAGTTGATGACCACTAAACCAGCTCTACAAGAAATATTAAAAAGGACTCTTTGAGCAGAGAGACCAAAAGTGACAGTGTAGAGGCAGGAAACACAAAAATAGTAAAAATAGATTTATTTGTAAAAATTCAATGAAATCAACAAAAAGGATATAAAATACAATAACATATACCTAAAATGATAAAATACAATCACATATACCTAAAATAGGAGGAGAGGAGAAAAGAATGTGTTCAAACTTAAATGAACGTCAACTTAATATAGACTGCTATATGCAGAAGGGATTATACGCCTAATGGTAACCATATATCAAAAACCCACTAATAAATATGCAAACAATAAAGCAAAAGATAACCAAATATATCACTAAAGAAACCAAGCAAACCATGAGAGAAAGACAAGAAAGTATCAGAGAAAATCTTCAGTAACAACCACAAAACAAGTAATAAAATGGCAATAAATATGTATCTATCAATAATTAATTTGAATGTAAATGGACTAAATGCTGCAATCAAGACATAAGGTGACAGAATAGATTAAAAATAAAAAGGCCCGTCTATTTGCTACATATAAGAGACTCATTTTAGACCTAAAGATACCTGCAGATTGAAAGTGAGAGGGTGGAAAAATAATTATCATGTAAATAGATGTCAAAAGAAAGCCAGAGAGCAACATTTTTATCAGACAAAATAGACTTTAAAACAGAGACTGGGGGTGCCTGGGTGGCTCAGTCAGTTAAGTGTCCAACTCTTGATTTCAGCTCAGGTCATGATCTCACAGCTTTCTGGGTGTGAGCCTCGCATCAGGCTCTGCGCTCACAGTGTGGAGCCTGCTTGGAATTCTCTCTCACCCTCTCTCCCTGCTTCTCCTCCACTTGTGCTATCTATATCTCTCTCAAAATAAATAAACTTTTAAAAAATGAAATAAATTTCTAAAGAAAAAGACTAACAAGAGACAAAGAAGGACACTATATAATAATAAAAGGGATAATCCAACAAGAAGATATAATAGTTGTAAATATATATATGCACCCAACATAGGAGCACCCAAATACATTAAACAGTTATTACCAAACATAAAGGAACTAGTTGGTAATAATATAATAATATAGTAGGGGACTTGAACACTTCACCCACATCAATGGACAGATCATCTAAACAGAATATCAACAAGGAAACAATGAATTTGAATAACACACTAGAACAGAGGGATTTAACAGTATATTCAGAACATTTCATCCTGAACCAGAGTACACATTCTTTTCAAATGCACCTTCATGATAAAAACCCTCAACAAAATAGGCTTAGAGGGAACATACCTCATCATAATAAAGGTCATCTATGAAAAATCCACAGTTAACGTCATCCTTAATGGGGAAGAAGTGAGAACAAGACAAGGATGTCAGCTCTCACCACTGGTATTCAACACAGTACTGGAAGTCTTAGCCTTAGCAATCAGACAAAACAAAAACAACAAAGATAAAATGCATTCATATTGACAAGGAAAAAATCAAAGTTTTACTATTTGCACATGACATGTTAATATATATAGAAAATCCTAAAGGCTCCACCACAAAATTGCTAAAACTGATAAACAAATCTAGTAAAATCACAGGATATAAAATTAATATACAGAAGGCTGTTGCATTTCTATACACCAATAATGAAGCAACAAAAAGAGAAATTAAGAAAACAATCTCTTTTACAATTGCACCCAAAAGTATTAGGTCCCTAAGAATAAGGCTAACCAATGAGGTGAAAGACCTAGACTCTGGAAACTATAAAACACTGATGATAGAAATTCAAAATGGCACAAAGAAATGGAAAAACATTCCATGCTTATGGATTGGAAGAACAAATATTGTTAAAATGTCTATATTACCCAAAGCAATCTACACATTTAATGCAATCCCTATCAAATACCAACAGCATTTTTCACACAACTAGAACTAACAATCCTAAAATTTGTCTGGAACCACAAAAGACCCCAAATAGCCAAAGGAATCTTTAAAAAGGAAAGCAAAACTGGGAGCATCACACTTCCAGACTTCCAAGTTATATTTCAAAACTTTAGTAAGCAAAACAGTATGATACTGGCATAGAAAGGATGTGAAAAAAAAAAAAAGAACACTCATGTACTGTTGGTGGGAATGCAAACTGGTGCAGCCACTATGGAAAATAGTATGGAAGTTTCTCAAAAAAGTTAAAATAAAACTACTATATGATCCAGTAATCGCACTACTGGGTATTTACCCAAAGAGTACAAAAACAGTAATTCAAAGGGATACATACACCCTGATGTTTATAGCAGCATTATTTATAATAGCCAAGGTATGGAAATAGCCCAAGTGTCCATCAACTGATAAATGAGTAAAGAAGATGTGATATATATCTGTATCTATATATCAATATCCACACAATAGAATATCATTCAGCTATAAAAAGGAATGAAATATTGCCCTTTGTGGCAACATGGATGGAGCTAGAGAGTATATATAATGCTTAGTGAATAAGTCCGTTGGAGAAAGACAAATCCCATAGGATTTCACCCATATGTGGTATTTTAAAACAAAACAAGCAAAGGGGGAAAAAATGAGAGAGAGAAAGCAAGAAACAGACTCTATTATAGAGAACAATCTGGCGGGTACCAGGGGGGTGTGGGGGATGGGATAAATAGACGAAGAGGATTAAGGTGATGATCGCTTGCCATGATGAGCACAGGGTGATGTATGGAACTGTTGAATTACTCTATTGTACACCTAAAACTAATGTAACACTGTATGTTAGTTTACTGGAATTAAAATTTTAAAAAAATGTGTAGCTAATCATCCTTTTTTTAATAATAAAATGTGTACCAAGTCTGTGAATTATTATTGGTTGCCTGATCAAACTCCACACAAATGAGAGCTTTGCTTTTCTTTCTCCAAACCTAGTCAAGAGATAGGATTCACTGGCTTCCCTTTTCAAAGCATTCTGGGTCACGAGGTTCTTTTTAAGATAAGATTTCCATTTCCTGTGAGATATGTAAGACACAGGTTTTTATTGTCATTTTATTAGGTGGGAAACGAAAACTTCGAAATATTAAAATAAATTTTCCTAGGATTTTTCATAGCTAATAAGTAATTAAAATCCAAATCGTGATTTATTGTCTAATATGCTTACCCTGTTAGTGTTTTCTGTTTTTCAGTCATAAGGCATGGTTCTCTGAATGTATTTTCATATTTATCCCAGGAAGTTAGTCATTTAATTGGAATTCTTTTTACTGATTGATTGTCTATAGGCCATATTGCTGACAATTTAGATGGAGAATAGATTAGCTTACTTAACCTATGTAAATACAGTTTTGAGCCTTGCAGTTTTACAACTGCTGTTGGTTAACATATTAGGAAGAAAATAAAATTTATGGGTTAAGCAATTAACTTTATTGGGTGGCATGAACAATTCTAATAAAGGTAGTATAATTAATGTCTTAATCATGATGGTGCTGAATTCTTTAGTAATGTATCTTTATAACATCTGCTAATGGGTATAAGTTTTGTAGTGTTGATTCTAAGACATGTCTTTTAAAAGATAAAGTGTAATAAATTGATTCCTCTAGTACAATTTTTACTTGAAGTAGTTGTTAAACTCCTATTTTTATACCAAACATGTTAAAAGGGTTTTTATAGCAGCTTATTTTTTCCAATATTTTCATAATTTTTGCTTTTACAGCCAGATGCTAGAATTTTTTCCCATAGATTTTAGTGTGACCGTTTTTTTAATGAAAGGGAATAATTTTTGTGATCCAGAAATGTGATTTCACTGAAAGCAAACTATTTTTAGTATGCCTTTGAATTGTATAACCTTCAAGCAGACTTTTTGGTATTAATCTTATTATGCCTGTCATGCTCTTGCCTTTGAACTGACTTTGTCATTGTTTACAGAGAGGCACAAGCAGCCACTTCCAGGAATGGAGGTAGTGATTTAAGATATTAAAATTGTATGTTTAAAGACCTTTCAAATTTCAAAATTTACAGCAGTTTTGAGTCCATTTTATGCTGAATATTAAGACCTTTTTTAATGTAATCACTCCTCACCGTCTTGTTAGTGTAGCTTTTCCCTACAAACAATGGCATACGTTAAATTTGTTACATTGCAAATCTGCCAGGGAGAAATAGTTTCAAGAGTTGCCTTTTTAAAAGTAATCCAGGAATATTGCCAAAGTCTAATTTTAATTCCATTTCCTCTTGTAGTACTTAGATTTTTATTGTTATGCTTCTAGTCTTACTAGTCAGAATGATTGGAGACTATAAATTTGCCTGAATAATGAGAATATTTGGTAGGAAGACTGCTTGTCAGATATTCTTTGCCACCAATTTTGTTGTCATTTTATTGCTGGTAATTTCAGAAGATTATTTTTTAATATCAGAATAAGTTCTGTAAACACGAAATCATATTGTTTTGCTTTCTAACGTCATCCAGGAGTATGTAACATGTGTAGAGAGGAAATATTTTTAGATGTGTAATTCCTTAAAGCCTTTGTAATAAGACAGACATTTCCTTTAGGTTTAGAAATAAATAGCAGAAAGCTTCTCACAAACTGTTAAATAAAGATTGTGCCCTTGTTGTAGGTGGCCCCAGAAGAATTTAAGACCAGCATTGGCCGTGTGAATGCATGTTTGAAAAAGGCTCTCCCAGTCAATGTGAAATGGCTGCTCTGTGGTTGTCTCTGCTGCTGTTGCACACTGGGTTGCAGCTTGTGGCCTGTTATATGTCTCAACAAAAGAGTGAGTAACCATTTTATTGTGTAACCATAAGAGCTAACATTTATTAAACAAATGTATATGCCAAGTACTTTACATGATTTTTTAAATTCTCATAACAATGCTATCCTCATTTGAGAGGGAGAATTGGGAACAGAGAGCGAAAGTCATTTGCCCACACTTTATTAACACTTTGTCAGTTAATACGAGTTCCCACCATTTTAAATAAGTGAAATATAAATGGAGTACAGGAGTAAATACAAATGTAGCTAGGCTACTTACTCCTTTTACACAACCCAAAGCTGTGATTTAAAGTATTTCTAAGCTACAAATATGAGAGTGTGTCTTCTGATCTAAGGAAAAACAAAAGTGAGAGTCACCCTACAGAGTTGAGGGGAGATCCTACTTAGTTTTGAACATGTTGAAATAATATTATAACAAGACATTAGTAGTTACATCATGGATTTAAGACTAATATCTTAATTTCATCTTCTTTAGAACTTTATATTTGTCTTAAGAATATTTTTACTTTCACTAGAAAGAAGGAAGCCACCCTCTGCCACACTGATGACTCATTTAAACTTTCCAATAATAATTAGCCTACTGAACCATCTTCAAAATTATAGCACCTTGTACAGCTTTAATTAATGGTACAGTTGTTTCATAAAGGCCAAAATTATTACCAGTTATTTTTTTCCTCTCTATATTTTCTCTTGCCCTTCTTAATGGGTACTTCAAAAAGGAAAGTAATGAAACACTGCCATCCCTCTGACTTTTTATTGATTTTTCAGTACACTGGGTTTTATATGGAAAACAAATTGACAATAAACTATAAAGGAAAAAATAAGCATAAAAATAAAGTGATTAATGGTAGTGAATTCGTTTGCTAGGACTACCTTAATAAAGTACCATGGACTAGGTGGCTTAGACAACAAATTTATTTTCTCACAGTTCTGGAGACGGTAAGTCTGAGATCAAGGTGTTGGGAGAGGCTTTTTTTTCTGAAATATGTCTCCTTGACTTGTAGATGGCCATTTTCTCTTTGAGTCTTCTTATGGTCTTCCCTCTAAACTTGTGTGTCCTAATCATAACTGATCAGTCATAGTGGATTACAGCTCACCCTGATTATCACATTTCAGCTTAATTACCTCTATAAAAACCCTATATTCAAATATACTCCTGTTCTGAGTTACTGGCAGTTATGACTTCAATTTAGGAATTGGGGGAAAGTAATTCAGTCTGTAACAGATAAGGAAGGACTCCTGCCATTTTGTTACTTGTTTTCCACATATCATATATGTTTTTACTCAGTTACTCCATTATTTCCTTATTTTATATTTAATTGATGTTTGTAATGTACCAGTTACCTTCTCATTTCCTGTATATATATATATATATATATACATATATATATGAATATTTATACATATATATATTTTGTTATTTTCATTTATTCAAATTTTGAGAATCAAATTAGTTTATGGACATATGTGGTTCTTTGATTTTAATCTTTTTTATCTCTAAAATGGATATTTCATTATTTCTTTTTATTTATTTTATTTTTTTAAATTATACTTTATTGTCATGTTGGTTTCCATATAATACCCAGTGCTCTTCCCCACAAGTGCCCTCCTCCATGTCCATTACCACCCTTCCCTTTTCCCCCTCCCCCTTCAGCCCTCGGATTGTTCTCAGTATTCATGAGTCTCTCATGATTTGCCTACCTCCCTTTCCATAACTCTTTTCCCCCTTCCCCTCCCCATAGTCTTCTGTTAGATTTCTCCTGTTAGACTTATGAGTGAAAACATATGGTATCTGTCCTTCTCTGCCCGACTTATTTCACATAGCGTGACACCCTCGAGGTCCATCCACGTTGCCACAACTGGCCAATTATCATTCTTTCTCGTTGCCATGTAGCATTCCATTGTATAGATAAACCACATCTTCTTAATCCATTCCTCAGTTGACGGACCTTTAGGCTCTTTCCATGATTTGGCTATTGTTGTCAGTGCTGCTATGAACATAGGGGTACATGTGCCTCTATGCAGCAGCACTTCTGTATCCATTGGGTAAATCACTAGCAGTGCTATTGCTAGGACATAGGGGAGTTCTACTAATAATATTTTGAGGAGCCTCCACACTGTTTTCCAGAGAGGCTGCACCAATTTACATTCCCACCAACAGTGTAGGAGGGTGCCTGTTTTTTCCAGATCCTTACTAGCATCTATAGTCTCTTGATTTGTTCATTTTAGCCACTCTGATGGGTGTGAGGTGGTATCTCAGTGTGGTTTTGATTTGTATTTCCCTGGTGATGAGTGATGCTGAGCATCGTTTCATGTGCCTGTAGGCCATCTGGATGGCCTCTTTGGAGAAGTGTCTATTCAGGTCTTCTGCCCATTTCTTCACTGGATCATTCATTTTTCGTGTATGGAGTTTAGAGAGCTCCTTGTAGATTTTGGATACTAGCCCTTTATCTGATATGCCATTTGCCACTATCTTTTCCCATTCTGTCAGTTGCCTATTAGTTTTTTTGATTGTTTCCTTTGTAGTGCAGAAGCTTTTTAACTTGATGAGGTCCCAATATTTCATTTCTGCTCTTGATTCCCTTGCCTTTGGGGATGTGTCGAGTAGGAAATTGCTGCAGTTGAGGTCAAGGAGGCTGCTTCCTGCTTTCTCCTCTAGGGTTTTTTATCGTTTCCTGTCTCACATGCAGTTCCTTCATCCATTTTGAGTTTATTTTTGTGTATGGTATAAGAAGGTGATCTAGTTTCATTCTTCTGCATATTGCTGTCCAGCTCTCTCTCCCAGCACCATCTGCTAAAGATAATTTGTTCTAGCTTTGAGCAGAATGCTGGTGCAATTTTGATGGGGATTGCATTGAATGTGTAGATTGCTTTGGGTAATAAGGACATTTGAACAATGTTTATTCTTCTGATCCATGAGCACGGAATGTTTTTCCATTTCTTTGTGTCTGTTTCAATTT
>PJEM01021359.1:0-11368 GCA_004023845.1 Helogale parvula | reverse complement strand
TTGTCTTATTCTGGATTTTAGTAGAAATGGCTTTATTATTGCACCTTTCATATGCTATTTATTCTTGGTGTGTAGAAAAAAGCTTTATCATATTTATTTATTTTTCCTTATTCTAAGTTTCACTTTATGTATTTACTTACTAATTATTTTTTAGAGAGAGAGAATAGGGGAGAGGGGCAGAGAGAAAGAGAAAGAGAGAGAGAGAGAGAGAGAGAGAGAGAGAGAGAGAGAGAGAGAGAGAGAGAGAGACAATATCTCTAGCAGACTCCATGCTCAGCACAAAGGCCTATGTGGGGCTCAACTCCATTACCTGAGCTGAAATCAAGAGTCAGATGCTCAACCAACCGAGCCACCCAGGTGCTGCCCCTAAGTTTCATTTTAGACCAAAATCTTTACTAAAGCTTATTAGCCTCTTTTCTTGAAATGGGTAGGATACTCCATGTACCTCCCTCCCTCTCTCTCCTCCCTCTCTCTCTCTCCTCCCTCTCCCAAATTCTGGAAAAGGCCAGCTGCCCTATCAAGAAACCCGTGGAGACAGGAACCGCTATCTCTGGCCAACAGCCAGCAAGGACTTGTGGCCTGTTGATGGTCATGTTAGGAGGATGCAATAAGCTTTTCAGTGGTCAGGAAGAAGACTTCTTTGGCAAATAGAGTATTTATGTTCTGATTTCCCATCACAAAATGATAAAGTTACAGATTTTACAGAGGGAGATTTTTTTTATAAAATTTCAATGAATATGTGGTTTGACTAATTCTACTATTTTTGTAATTTTTAAAAAAATTTTGTTTCATTTACTTATTTTTGAGAGACAGAGTGTGGACAGGGGAGGGACAGAGAGAGAGGGAGACACAGAATCTGAAGCAGGCTCCAGGCTCTGAGCTAGGTGTCAGCACAGAGCCTTACATGGGGCTCAAACCCACGAACCGTGAGATCATGACCTGAGCCGTAGTCGGATGCTTAACCGACTGAGCCACCCAGGCGCCCCCTACTATTTTTTTATTATGAATACTTAACACCTATCAGTTTTGTCACCTTTTTTTTTCTGAGTGTCATCTCTTAGAAAAACAATTCCTTTTCTCAGCAGCTGAAAAGCCAACAGCAAAATCAAGTTTTGGTGTCCCTCTAATGTAGAACGATGAAACTGAAATGCCAACACTAGGGCTTCCTGTCTCATTACAATCATCTGAGAAGCACTGAGGCAAAAAAACAGCATTCATGAGGAAAATCCATTTTCTGCCCTTTTCCTGTTGACTTCCCAACACCCACAGATGCTAGTTTGTGCACGTGCGGACACACCCACACACACAAACACAAATACACACAGTTCTAGCAAACCAGTGTGCTGCAGAACTCAGTGTGACTCTAAACAGTTAAGTGCATCTGATTAATGAGAATGTTATTTTTATATTTGTTTACCCAAAACAGAGACAGTAGAACCACATTTGAACCGTTTCATTCTTTAATGAGAAAGAGAATCTTAATGAGATTCAGTTTCACTTCTTGATGTCTGCCAGTGTGTGATCTCTTATCCTAGCCTTGGTCTGACTGCAGTTGGCAAGACAGCAATGAAAGGCAGAAATAAAGCAGCCCGTCTCAGTAAAGGAAACAATGCTTTTAAGAAAGTACAGTCTATAGATAATGATACAGAAGGAATTAGATCACCCACCCTATCTTATTAATTACAAACCATTTAAAAGTTGAAAGTTTGACTTAAATGTTAAAAACACAACCTAATTTCTAAAAGATGATCACATTTTTTGATGGATGAGGCAATTTAAAGCTCCCTCAATTTTTCTCAAGAAATTTAAAAACAAAATAACATTTTACATTTCACACTGAATTGCTCTAAAATTAAACCAGACTTCGCTGTTACCCTATCATGTGACTAAAAACTCAGTCTCCAATCTCTTCAAGAGTCTGTCATTAACACAAATATATTATATAGGAGCAGAGAGGAGAAATCCAGGGAAAGAAGCAAGTGGGAAGGAAGCACAACTTCTTTTCCCTAAGCGTTTCAAAAATCGGTAGTGGCACTGTGGAATGACTAGGAGGGTCTGCTGTGAGATTTAATGGAGGATGTGCAGTATGATAGACATAAAATCACTAATTTTGCTTTGCTATGCTATTCTGCAAAGGATAAGAGCAAGAAAGAGCAAAAATGCAAAATTAAGGCCTTTTGCCCCAGAGCACGTCTATCTTTCATGTCATCAGTTTAACTGATTCTATCACATAGCTGAATTCCCTGGCTTATAGAAATAGCCAAAATTTAAAGACCTGGCTGAACTGTATTCTATCTGCTCTATCCAAATGACTTTTGCTTAAATTTGTCTCAGGGCTTAAAGGACAGTTGCTTAGTAAGCAATATATGAATGCAAAAGTCTAGAACTAAGGTCAAGCGTCACAGAAGCTTCTCCCAAATGTGGGGCCATTTTTTTATCATGCACATCAACAAAATACAGCCCTGTTAATTCAGCAAACAAAGATGTTGTGTCTCCTAGGAGAGAAATACAATAAATGCAGATGATGAGAATTTCCATGTGGGTCTAGGCCTGAGCAGATAACCTTCATACCGGTACTAACGTCTGGCTGGCGGCCTTCTCCCAGGATGGTATTGCTAGTCACAGCCACTTTGCCTGTAGCCCAAGTAATGAAGATTTCAGAAGCAAATAAATTTAAGCAAGTGAATAATTAGTTAATAAATATACTTTAAGCCCTTGAAGAGATCAGCACTGTGCTAGAAAGATATATGCAGACATAGAGATAGACCAAAACCTTGAGAAACTTGCAATTATCCAACAGAGAAAGACAAATTATGAGTTACTAAGGGGGATAAAAAAAACCTCAGATGATGGTTTGATTTTAGAACTTTGGACAAATCAGTAAACTCTGGGTCTCTATCTCCTCAAAGAGTAATCAAGGAGAGTGAACTAAATTATTTCTGCTAGGGGCGCCTGGGTGGCTCAGTCGGTTGGGCCTCCGACTTCGGCTCAGGTCAGATCTCACATTTGTGAGTTTGAGCCCTGTGTTGGGCTCTGTGCTGACAGCTAGCTCAGGGTCTAGAGCCTGCTTCAGATTCTGTGTCTCCTTCTCTCTCTGCCCCTCCCCCTCTCATGCTCTGTCTCTCTCTGTATCAAAAATAAATAAACCATTAAAAAAATTAAAAATAAAATATAAAAAAATGTTTAATAAATAAATAAATAAGTTCTGCTAAAGATGTAATGATTCCATGAATTAAGTTATGAATTATATGTTCCTGAATGGGAACGGTTTATATACTATGTAAGAAACCCTGACCCTATCACTTATTGTGAGAAGTTGAATAAAGAACTTAATGGTGTTAAGCATAAATTTCCTCAGCCATCAAATAGGGATATTAATAGTTTTACATCATTATATAAGGAAGCTTATGTGAGGTGATGCTCTTTGTGAGCTAGCTATTACTGTGAAATAAATCACCCCAAATCCCATGGCTGAAAACAATTACCATGGATTATTCTTTGAGTCTATGGGACATCTGGGTGTTTCTGTTAGTGTCAGCTGGGCTCACTCTTACATCAACAATCAGTTGTGTATTGAACAGGCAGCTCTCTTGCATGTTGGGGAGTTAACTGGTAGAATCTGGCCTAAGATGGTCCTAGCAAGGACAACTGGCCTCTCTCCCACATGGATTACACCTTCCAACAGGTAGTCCAGGTCTCTTTACATGGCACTGGTGGAGTTCCAAAAGAAAGGCCCCTTGAGGCCTTCACTCACAACCAGCACACTGCCATCTCAAGCACATTCTGTAATCCAAAGCAAATGTAAGATCCTACATTCAAGGGATGGAGAAATAAACCTCACTTCTTGGTGGGCAAATAGATGGACATACCTGAGAGACGGGAGAGGGTGGGAGAGTGTTAAAGAATCAAGGCTGCATTTCCAATTGATCTACTACTTTAATTAAAGTGCTTAAAGCGCTTAGTGGTTAAGTAAACACCAGTCATTGCCTTTACAAGTTGAATAGGAAACAGTTTCTGCTAGAATGAGAAATAGGCAACAGAGAACATAATGTTTGAGTGAGGACTTGGTAAGATTTGACAATGTAGCGCTTAGTAACAGATGTTGGAGGTGTATCAGAAGTATCAGAAAGGAAAGGCAGACCTTGACGGACTCCGTTAGCTTTAGGGGTCTTTGGCCATCTCTACCAAATTAAGAGTTCTAACCTGCCAACTTCTCCTCTGTTCTTTTAAGTACATGGATTAAGAAAGGAAAGCAAACAAGTCTTCAGACTATCTGTTTACTAAGCAGTCTAGGCTAATTCAGGGCTAATAATTAAAGGTGAGACCCTATTTTAGCTGTACATGAGAAAGTGATAGCTATTCTAGAAAGCAAATGTGGGCAATGCAAAGATATGTTCCAAGACCTCCTAAAAGAAATGTCCGTGTTTATGGTCTACTACTAATTACTTTAGTAGGAGGACTTGCAGATTATAGAGGAAAATGTTGGGAAGAAGAAAAGCTTTTCCATGCCTCCCTCCACTAACAGTACGGACTAATTCTAGGAACCAACAAAGTTGTGCACATTTTTTTTTCATAAACACTTGGCAATATATTGTGAGGTTTGGGGATAGAAAGAGAAAATGACCAACCATAGCAAAATTCCTTTGACTAGATTCCACTATATAATCAATAATTTTTAAACACCATTTATATTCAATTCCATACAAGTACTATTCTTGCTCCACTTAGAAATATGGTAGAAATTTTGTGATTTAGGTACAGAAAACACTAAGAATGATAGACAATACTTTGGACACTGATAACCCTTCAATATGAATAACATCTAACAAGTTGTAGTAACAAAAAAATGCTTGTTTTATCAAAATTGGGCATTGTACCCAATTTCCAATTATACCTCTGCTTATGTGCAGTCCGGTAGAGTGGACTAAAATCAGTGTTTAGAGACAGAGATCCTGGGTTTATGTACAGCTCTCATGCTACATAGGCCATGGAAAAGTATTTTCACTTCTTTAGGCCTCAGTTTTATCTGTAAGTTGTTTCAGAAATACCTTTATTATAGGTTTATTGTATGAAACAGAATAAAATTTGTTTTTAAACAATGATTGATTATAAATAAATTGGTATACAAATTTACTTAGCACCAAGTAAATACCCAGCACTATACTCAGTACTAATAATTCAGAGATGAGGGGTACTGGAGTAGCTCAGTAGGATGAGCTTCCAACTCTTGATTCTATAGCATGGGCTCCAGTCATGATCCAGGGTCATGGGATTAATCCTGATGTCAGACTCCAGGCTGAGTATGGAGCCTGCTTGAGAGTCTCTCTCTCTCTCTCTTCCCCTCTGCCCCTCTCCCCCACATGCTTTTGCTCTCTCGCGCTCTCTAAAAAAAAAAAAAAAAAAATTAAAATTTTTAAAAAATAACTCAGAGATGAATAAAAATGGGCTCTGTCCTCAAGGAACTTACAGCCTATTTTGAGAAATACTGATAATTAACTATAAAACAAAGTGTGATAAATGGTAACAAATTGTTAGGAAAACCCAGAAGGAGAGGTTAATTAAGAAAGTAGGCAGATGGATGAGCCAAAAAAGCTAACAAGTAAGATGTAACATAGAACTGGGCCTTCAAGTATGACTAGAAATTTGCCCAGCTAATCAGCTGAGAGAGAGGCAAACTCATCATGAACCTAACTTAGGGGACAGGGAAAAGCACTTGGGAAACAGCAACATGGCTCTTTGTCTAGAGCATGCAGGGCACGGTAAAAAGAAGTGATACACAAGTTGTCAGAGTAAAGGTGTGAGTTGTGCCCAATTATAAAACATCTCCTTGATGTGAAACAAGTCAGCGCTGCATTTATTGGTTATATGAAGCCATCAGAGTTTTTTGAGCAGAAAATAAAATAATAATACCTTGGTGTTAGGAAGACTTTTGTTTTCCTTTTTTTTTTTTTTGAGAAATTATAAAGGACAAATTGAAAAACCTAAATTGGTTATAAAAGTGGGGTGGTTTTTTATTTGTTTAGGGGTTTTTTGACATTAATCTGGAGAAGGAATGAGACACTGGGTAGAATATGAGACTGGGCAGGGTTGTTTAAAAAGATGAATTTCAGAGTTATTTCAGAGGAAAAGGACACTAACATTATAACTGATGAAATGTAGAAAGTGAGAGAAATTAAGGATGACTCAGAGGCTTCTACCAGGGGAATTGTGTAGATAGCAGTCCCATTAACCAAGACACCATGTCCAGAAAGAGGGATGTATTTTGGAAAAGAAGAAGAAGAGAATGAGTTCAATTCAGGGTAAGTTGAGTTTAACAAGCCAGCAGGATATCCAGATGGAAATGTCCAGAAGGCTGGGCACAGATGCAAAGTGAGCAATTTACTTTTCCCTTCTTTCTTCCATCACAAAATGGATGGGATATTGCTTGCCACTTCTCTCCAAGGACCGTGGAGAGGATTAATGAGGCAGTGTTCACATTTATTCCACACCAAGGATCAATGAGAGCTTGGCAAAGTATTAGGTTGGAGTCCCATTATGTGAACTTGAAAACAAAGCAGCTTTGATATAAAAGTCACTGAGGGAAGAGAATGAAAACCTGCAAGATCACATTGTGGAATATACTTGCACTTGAGGCAGCCAGTACAGGCACAGAGCTGGTGTGGGTGGACAGGAGCCTGCTTCCAGCTGAAGGCAATGAAAGTGAACCAGCCTTCCTATTGTCTGCACTTTCTTTTTAAATTCATTGCCAAAGCCACCGGGACTCAGCCCAAATGTGAGCTTAGGAATTAGTCATTCAGAACTCTTACAATATTTCCAGTGAAACCCATTTCACATTTTCTCCTTTCTTCAATAAAAATGATTTCTGAAGTAAATCATTAGCTGCCTCTGTTTTTTATATGAATAACTTTGTGTTGGGTATATGCTAATGATTAATTGGCAACATCAAGGTCACCAAGTAACATTCCTGAGACCACTGCCAAACCAACCGTTCAAATATGAAGTATTCCTTCTAAAAGCGTGACCTCTGCCATAGAATTATGCCTATTTACCAAATGCATAAAATGGGAAGCTTCCGTAAGTTTCCAGTTCAAAACCCTTTAATTCACAAATTTTATTCCTCTTGCTACGCTTCAGAGAAGGCAGAGAAACAAACATGGAATGAGAAATATAGGATACAATTGTAAGAACATGTCCTGGGAGAGTTCAGACAGATCTGATTTTAAATCGATCACTTACTGTGTGCTCTTCATTCTGGTCTTTCTGGGCCTCAGCGTCCTTACACTTCAAGCGTAGTATCACAACGAGTGAGCGCTTGCCACTTGCTATCTCTGTGACCCTGTATGAATTATTGAGTGCCATTCAGCTTCAGTTTTCTACTCTATCAAGTGAGGAGAATTTTATCTGCCATTGTTTTTGTAAGAAGTGGATGAGATGAAATTGGTCTTTAGCCTTGGATCTGATACATGGATATTGCTAAATAAATAGCAATCATTACACTGCTGCTGGGGGTGCGGCCACTGTGACAATATGAAGCAGAGGGGCCACTGAAGAGCTTTGATAAAGGTAAAAATTAACTACGGCACATGAACAGGGATATCCTGCTACAAATACATCCTGTGTCGTACACGTGACAATATACAGCATGGTCATTTTAAATAGAAAATGAAATCACCAAAGTACGATCTTAGATGAATAAAACTACCATATTACCTGATCTACCTTGGTTTCCAATGAGGAAACAAAGTAAATTGTTAGGATATTTGAGAATATTTGAAAATTAAATAAAAATTTGGAATTTTTAATGTTTTATTTATTTTTGAGAGAGAGAGATTGAGAGAGAGCGTGAGCCAGGAAGGTCAGAGAAAAAGGGAGACACAGAATATGGAGAAAGACTCCCAGCTCTGAACTAGCTGTCAGCACAGAGCCCAATGCAGGGCTTGAACCCACTGACCGTAAGATCATGACCTGAGCTGAAGCTGGACGCTTAACCAACTGAGCCATCCAAGTGCCCCCCAAATTTGGAACCTTTAAAGATGTGTTATGCTAGAGCCAACTCCTTCATTCTCAGTAGTAATCTCTCAGATGCTTACAGCCAAAAATCTTCAAAACAGGCCAAGGGACATTAGCCTTTCTTGGCCTCATCCTAGGAAAATGTCTGAATATTAGATGTAAATAATGCTGGGGATATCCTCAATTTTGAGGATATTCTCCACTGAGAAAATGAGTAGAGAAGAAAAAACAAAAATAGATGTCTGCCAACTTCAATTCCAGTGGTTTTGGGAACAGATAGAGACCATTGCAAACGTAACATAGGCTTGCGTTGGTGGCGATTTTCTTATCTTCCCTTGAAAAACAGAGGACTTCTTTTCTAGTATTGTATTTGTTGCCATGTTGCCTCTTAATATTACCTAAATCTTATATTCATTAAAGGCAAGGTCATTCACAAAAGAATCAAGGAGGGGTGGCTCAGTCAGTTAAGAGTCCGGCTTCCGGTTTTGGCTCAGGTCATGATCTCACGGTTCCTGGGTTTGAGCCCCGCGTCGGGCTCTGTGGTGACAGCTCAGAGCCTGGAGCCTGCTTTGGATTCTGCGTGTGTGTCTCTCTCTCTGACCCTGCCCTGCTCGCGCTGTCTCTGTCTCTCAAAAATAAATAAAAAAACATTAAAAAGAGAATAAAAAAGAAAGAATCAAGGAAAAGGCAAAGAATAGGATTAGTTCCCCTTTCCTGATATTATAGGTTGTTGGAAATGGAACTAATCTGCCTTTGTCCTCTGAACCTAAATTCACTACTAATCAGGAAAAGATTTAGAATTAAAACGAGGTCACAATTTATAGCCTTGTATTTTCCCCGTAACTCTTACTTCGTAAGATTGCTCTTTCTATATCATGAGCCTAATTTCAGAGTTCTTCAAACATCCCTCACCACTGCAACTTCTGACCTCCAAGATCCTAGGATTATTTATTTGTCCTGTGCCTCAGCAAGGAAAGTCAGTCTGCCTGCCTGCCTGCCTGCCTGCCTGCCTGCCTGCCTAGCTAGCTAGCTGGCTCTATCTCCTCAAGAAACAGAAACTTATTGTTCTACGTCCTCTAAGGCTATCGACTAAACTCCCTGGAAAAAGACTAATAGGTCATAAGGATGTAGGTTTTGTCTACTTTTTTTTTTTTTAGAAATTGAAAATCTACATCTCCCTTCTACTGTGCATTCCTCTTTCTGTATCCATTCTAAGGACATATTTCAAGCAGAATAGTATCTAGGAAAAAGGAGAAATGTATGTTAAAATATGTCCTTTTTATCATCTACTTAAACCACACCATGGACACCATGACTTATTCCAGCCCTTGATAAAACTTGTGTTCATTATAGAAAAGCAAAAGCTATCCATAAGAAAAGCAATGGCTATAATTCCAGCCATGAAAATTAGTTTCGAGGATCCTAATGCAAGTTATTGGATGTGTGTAAGAAACTTGCAATGGAATAGAGGAATATTTATATCAGATTTCAAATCAGTCTCATATTTGGGATATGTACTTTGTATACCTGTTGTCAAAACTATTCTTCTACACGGGATGTCAATTGCTTTGATTTAGTTAATCTATTACTTTGCTGGGTAGAGAACCAAGTAAACATTTAGAAATTCATTTCGATTCCTACTGTTAACACCAAGGTTTCAAGGTTAAGATGCTGTCTTTTACTGTAGTACATTACTGCTATTAACGTTATAACACTTTCAAGGGCAATTGTGTAGTTGGCCAATTAACTGCTATGGAGAATTGACCTTTCACCAGTTCTGCTGAGAATTAATACTGTGACACATAATTTTTGCCCTAAAGAATATCAGTGTTAGAAATGATTTGTGAAAATATAATTTCAGTTGGCTGACTTTATTAAAATATTGCTGCCAAATTTTAGATATTATAAAAGCCTAATAAAAATGACTTATTAAAGGTGGAAGTGCTGAGAAAAGCAAGAAGTGTGCAAATATTAGAGTGTTATCAAAATGTTTCTGAAAAAATGTATTATAAAATTTTTCCATACCTGGTCCCCAAAATGGAATTTTGAGGCAGGTTAAGCAAACATCAAATGCAATAAAACCATTATAATAAACATTATAGCAACAAAAACACTTGAAAATAAATAAAAACCATGTGTCATTATGGCTAAGAATATAATCTTAAAGTGAGAAGTCTTCGAACTGATTGGAAAAGATAGTTCTGAGATTCATGGCAGCCAAAGAAAAAAAAGGGAAATCATCTGCTCAGGAGAGACCATTTTACCTGGCATTAAACTCTGAGAAAAATGTTCAGAAGTTCTTTACATAAAGAATGTTTTCCTAGCTATTGAGCAATGAATTAAGTAGCTGTTTTACAAAAGATAAGAAAACGATATTCATATTTTATGGAAATTTGTAACCCAAAAAATGTCAAGAAAATGCTAAAATAACAGTTCTGTTAAGAGTTTCTACCCAGCTCTGGGGTGCCTGGATGGCTCGGTAAGTTGAGTGTCCCACTTCTCCTCAAGTCATGATCTCCCTCCCGGTTCCTGGATTTGAGCCCCGTGTTGTACTCTGTGGAGACAGCTCAGAGCCTGGAGCCTATTTCAGATTCTGTGTCTCCCTCTCTCTCTCTCTTCCCCTCCCCTGCTTATGCTCTGTCTGTCTCTCTCTCTCTCAAAAATAAATTAAAAAAGAAAAGTTTGTATGTGACTCTAAAATAACACAATCAACAGGTGCTGTTTCCGATAACCTAACTGATAAAAGGGGAGAATAAAGCTCTGATAAAAGGGACTACCTCTCAATGTATGAAACAAAAACCTTCACGGAATGTCTTGTAAGCAAGGGAGATCTATATCAATAGAGCTCAGTATTACTGATCAAAGAAAAATGATTATTTTTATTAGGGTTTTGAGACACACAGAGTTGAAGGATTGGTGGACTTTTGGAAGTGGCAGTGATTAAGAATTAGTTGACCTTAAGTAGCTATGGAATTGTCTAAATGTAAAAGTATCTCAAGCTGTGGAATTGTCTCGAGTCAGCCATAATGAAGCTACTGTCAATTAGCTGACTTTCAGCCTTGTGGTGATGGTTACAAAGTGTGCATTTTTCAGAACTTACTAAAAGCAAGTTATCAGGGATTGCTTAAGACAGATTAAAGCCACAAAGCTTTCTTAAGTTTGGGGTATAAAATTATTATTCTTAGAGCAGAGATTCTAGAAACGGACAGTTACCTCTTCCCTCTGTTGCCTCATCTAAGATTTTTAAGGAACTCATTAGTAGTCAGTTTGAGTTTTAGCTCTCACCAAGTCACTGATTAACAAATGTTCTATATTTTTTTTATTTATTTAATATTATTTATTTATTTTCTGTATTTTT
>PJEM01021358.1:0-11379 GCA_004023845.1 Helogale parvula | reverse complement strand
TGACAGAATGGGAAAAGATAGTTGCAAATGACATATCAGATAAAGGGCTAATATCGAAAATGTACAAGGAACTCACCAAACTTCACAGTCACAAAACAAATAATCCAGTGAAGAAATGGGCAGAAGACATGAACAGACACTTCTCCAAAGAGGACATCCAGATGGCCTACAGGCACATAAAACGATGCTCAACATCACTAATCATCAGGGAAACACAAATCAAAACCACACTGAGATACCACCTCACGCCAGTCAGAGTGGCTAAAATGAACAAATCAAGAGACTATAGATGCTGGCGAGGGTGTGGAGAGATGGGCACCCCCCTACACTGTTGGTGGCAATGTAAACTGGTGCAGCCGCTCTGGAAAACAGTGTGGAGGTTCCTCAAAAAACTATCGATAGAACTCCCTTATGACCCAGCAATAGCATTGCTGGGGATTTACCCAAGAGCGACAGAAATGCTGATGCATAGGAGCACATGTACCCCAATGTTCATAGCAGCAATGTCAACAATAGCCAAAACATGGAAAGAGCCTAAATGTCCATCACCTGATGAATGGATCAAGAAGATGTGGTATATATAAACGATGGAGTACTACATGGCAATGAGAAATAATGACATATGGCCATTTGTAGGAAAGTGGATGGACCTTGAGGGTGTCATGCTGAGCGAAGTAAGCCAGGCAGAGAAGGACAGAAACCATATGTTTGCTCTCATAGGTCTAACAGGAAAACAGGATAGACCTAATGGAGAACCAGGGGGAGCGGAGGAGGGAGAGAGAGTTGGGGAGAGAGAGGGATGTAAAACTTGAGAGACTATTGAATGCTGAAAATGAACTGAGAGTTGAAGGGGAAGGGGGGGGGGAAGAGGTGGTGGTGATGGTGGAGGGCACTTATGGGGAAGAGCACTGGGTGTTGTATGGAAAACAATTTGACAATAAAATATTATGGGAAAAAAATCTTCACATGTAATCATCCTCACCGGACATTTCTAAGCATTGAAATGATTTCTAGTATTTAAAAGTTAATGATGTTGAAATATGGTTTTGGCAGCCATGTATTTTAATGAGCAAGTAGGCTGTGAGTCTATAACGCAGATATATTAAAAAGATAATTTGGCAAGAGCAATTTAGTTTCTTGAGAACTGCCTGGGAGTCAATAGCATACTGGTTTAGATAGAAGCTATGACAATATTATTTCTTTTTTTAAAATTTTTTAATGTTTTATTTATTATTGAGACGGAGAGAAATAGAGCATGAGTGGGGGAGGGTCAGAGAGAGAGGAAGACACAGAATCCAAAGCAGGCTCCAGGCTCTGACCTGTCAGCACAGAGCTTGATGTGAGGCTCGAACTCACGAACCATGAAATTGTGACCTGAGCCGAAGTCGGCCGCTTAACCGACGGAGCCACGCAGGCGCCCTTGGCAACATTATTTCTATGGCAAATTATTTCCCTGAGGTCTACCTCTAGAAATAATTCATAGTAAACTCAAATCTTGTTTTTAATTCAGTTTTCTTCACTGTTATCATTAGAATGGGAAATATCAAGTGGCTAATAGTAATTATTGCATTTTATATCTGATGGCTGCTGAACAGTGAGTTGTTAAATGCACAATAATTAGGAAGATATAGCATCACAAGTTTCAAAAGATAAATAGTGAAAAAAGGATCAGTGAGTCTTAGACTATTTCAGCCAGGGAAAGGATCTTATTTTACTAAAGGGGAAACTGAGTTACAAGAAAGACAAATAAACAACTTATAGGTAATACCACACCAACTACCCATTCAGTTCTCTTGACTCCTGGGGGCAATGTCTTCTCCCCTAAAATGATAGTTTGGTTCCAGGTAGTATTTTGTTACTTTCTATATACACTTATCATTGAAGCCATCTGGAACATATAATAAAAGATGTGTCTAATAAATTAATATATTAAAATGAACTCAATATCTTAGGTGATTATATTTAAGATGGGATAAACTATATTCTTCAGATTTGTTGAAACAAGATGATCAAATAACTTTTTTAAGTTGACTCATATGAATTTATCACCAGAATCCAAAGTCTGATTGGCCTCTCTTGGGGCCAAAAAAGATCTCTTTTCTATCCTGTCCTTTCTGGACTCTGTTGACCTCCTGTATGGAAGGTATCTAATTTGAGACACCATAGGATTATGTGTTACTCAAATGTATTTCTTTATTTAAATTTTATTTTATTTTTTATTTGAAAGAAAGAGAGAGAGAGAGAGAGAGCGCGAGAGAGAGAGCATTCAAGCAGGGGAGAGGGGCAGAGAAAGAGAGAAAGAATCCTAAGTGGCCTCATACTCAGCTTGTAGCCCAATGTGGGGCTTCAGTCATGACCATGAGATCATGACCTGAGCTGAAATCAAGAGTGAGACGCTCAACTGCCTGAGCCACCAGGCACTCCAGATTTCTGACTCAGATTATAAACAGGAATCTGAACCAACACCAAGTTAATGATAGCTCTACCATAATATTTGCGAACCAAACAAAACAGCCAAAGGGAGAAGTACTTTAAATGAAAATATTCTTAATTCTTTTTTGTATAATGATAAACATATAGAAAAAGAAAAGCAAGTACATTAATTGATGGATGGATTATTCAGCTGGTTTCTATCCTAACAATGATTCATTCTATAAAGGTGGAATTTTAGGAAATAAGTCATAGTATCGTACCAGAAAGACAAGTGTATAACATGCTAGATAACCAAACACACTCAAAACGTAATTTTCTTTTATTTTCATCTATGACGTTTGAATGTTCTGAATATTACTCTTACCTTTAATGACGTATAAAAGGGAAATGAAATGTTCACTTGCCTATATTGGCTCTTTTGGTCATAACTTTATTATTATTACTAGTCCACATTGAAGTCTTTTATTCCTGGTCTAAGTAAAGACTGATACTGCTTTCCTGTCTTCCTCATACTCTTCAAACAATTCTAGCAGAGCTCACAGGAGTCCAAGGATACGTGGAAGTCAAGAAGGAGTGGCAAAAAGGAAAAGATAAGTTTTTGAAGAAGTGATATCTGAATATGAGGCCCTGATGTTCCCAAAATATTCATGAGAGGTAGAGAAAAGATATTTGTTCAAATTACATATATGGCATGTATCCATTCAAATGAGTGCTATCGTTGTGAAACGCTGTACTAAGGTGCTGAGTATGAAAAGGTGGTGGAGACACAACCCCTATTTTCAAGGCACTTATAATTTGATAGAAGAGTTAATATGGTGTGTGTGCATGCGTGTAGAGGTTGGGGGCTAGGGAAAGGTTTATGTGTAATGACACATGGCTCTTTTAGGCAGAGTAAGTGATCAGCTACTGAGCTAATAGATGGTGTTCTGGGAGGACTTCTCTCAAATATATTCCAACCATTGCCAGAAATGGTACTGTGAATTGTTATTCTTTGGTATCTAATGTTGCCTTCTTGCACAGCACTTTTCTAAAATGTTACTGGAAAAGTCAGCAAACTAAGCATCTGATAGCAAGGAAGTTTTTCAGATCATTTTCTTTCCTTAAAGGAAAGAGAAGAGCCGCACCAAAGCACTGGGTGCCAGGGGGCAAAGGGAAACCCATTAGTCAAGAGACTGTTGGTTGCTAGGAATCAAATCTCATTCAGATGAACTCAAATTAAAAAGAGGAGTTAACTGTATAGATAAAGCCAGCAATTTGACAGACACACAGAAGCAGGAAACAAAGTCCAGCTGGACTTCACAGCAAGCTAAGCTGAAACTCTAGTCTGTCCATCTCTCTTCTCTGACTCTGATTCCTCCTTTCTCTCCTCTGTTTATTGACTCTCTCTTTGGACTCTTCTTGGTTTTCAAAGCACATCTGATATCTTCTCCCTATAAACTTAGCTTCCTCTGATTACTTATAAGTTTGTCCTCAAGTGACTTTGGTCGTACTCAACTTTGGTGCACACCGATTCCAACCTCAGCCCTGCCTGGATGTGAACTCTCAGATGAAGTCCACAACCATTGAGTAGTTTCTGCAATTTGACTCAAATTCTTGAGAGAGTCTGATTGTTGTTGTCTATGAGTCTGTTCCTGGTCTATTCAGAATGGGGTGAGGTAGACATGGGTTGGGGTCAGGCCACTCAGGTCTCTCCATCACAGTTGAGACTGAACAACAGGAATTTTGAGATAAAGACTGGGGAGGCAGCACAAATGTCCCAACACGTGACAACTACTACCCCAATCCCAATGTTTTCTTCTCACCTATGTGTCAGTGGGCGGGTCTTACTTGGGAGAGGTCAGGATCCTATTGGTTATGGCACAAAAACAGGTCAGATAGTGTTTGGAGCATGGAGAAAAATTTGACTTCTGATTCTCCATTGTTTCTTTCCCTCTACTACAAATTTAATAGAGAGTTAACTTCTCCTTCAATGGAAGGAGCCATTGAATGGTGACACAGCCATCACTGTGAATAGGGTGAAGAGTATCTTTGGGGTAAACTGAGAGCTAGACATTTATGTACTTTTAATTCATTTATTCATTTAATTCAATTAATTAACCTTAGTAAGCACCTAGTCTGCCTGTGGTAGATGAGCAGCAGAGTCTAATATACTCTGAAAGTTTATTTTATTAATGGCTCTTTGGGATACGTGTTTGTTGGGCTTTCCAAAGAATGCAATTTAGATTTCACCAGTGAGAAGTTCCAAAATACTCTTGGAATCTATTGTACCTAAAAATACCCAAAAGCAGAGTATTGATAAATTTAGATACTCAAACAATAATCATTTCTGGCTCTTAAAGCTAAGTTCAGTCCTGTGCCTGGAAAGAAAAATTAAGGCTAAAAAAGAGGCTAAAACAAACATAACATTATCAGCCTTGCTTTCTCTTCCCCATTAATACATGGCTTTAATGTGAGCTTTTAGTTGTAAGGGAACTTAACTATAGGCTTATTGTAGGCAGACATTAATAATGATTTGATGTTTAAAATCTACTGAGAAGGAACTATATAAAGAAGCAAGAGGGTGATCATTTAAGAAGTTATAATTAAACTGTGTATTTTGAAGGATGTATTTTCCATAGCTACATTTATCTTTATAGACATGTGCATTATTTTAGGTATTTTTAGTTGATACAACTATAGGACTGAACTAGGTAAAAGGGGACTTGAGTTCAATGTAAGGTGTGTAAATGTGGGCAAGTCTCTTTCTCCCGGTGACCGTTACTTCTTCCTCTTTATAACATATCCATTAACTTATTAGGGGGATTAACTGAGAACTGAGAATGTCAATGCTTGTTGGAAACTGAAAATTCTTATTCAGTAAGTGTTTGAATTTAACTAAATTCATTAGTTTAGTAAAAAATGAGTATTATTGCCTGACCTCAATAGTGAAGTTCTCTTGCACAAACTTACAATCCATTTTTGGTGACTGTTTAATCAAAATTCCATCTCAAATATATTTAAACTAACATACTTAAATTATTGTGTTGTGTGCAAAGTTTATTTTCTAAAAATATCTAGGAAGAAATAAAAACATTGGGAGGGGTAAGTTACAGATATCTATGACTACACAAAAAATAATTATGATTTCTTTTGTAGTATAAAATCTATGTAGAACTAAAATGCAAAGGAAGAACACAAAAGTCAGGAGGGGTAAATAGTTTAAAAAGCTTATGGGTCTAATAATATCTTAGGACTGGTAAAAATAATGATTTGTATAATTCTTTAATAAATCAAGGATATATGTTGTAAGCTCTAGGACAACTACTATCAGAATTAGAAAGCAATGTATAATTTGCCAATTTATTAGAATGAGAATATTAAATAGTAAGAAGTTTCTGAATAATTTAAAAGAGGCAAAAATGGAAGAAACAAGGAACATAAAACAAAGAGAAGAAAGGAGCATAAAAGAGAAGAGCTTAATTGAAAATTTAAAATAAAATGGTGGCTAGAAACCCAATTGGGTCAGTGGTTACACTGCATATAAGTGAAATAAATTTAAAGTAAAAGACTATGATTGTTAGACTAGGTAAAAACAAAACAAAACAAAAACCCAAAATATGATTTAAACATAATGATCAGAAATGTTTAATGTGTAAGGAAAGACAAATAAACCATGCACACAAAAACCACAATGAAAAAATTTGGATAGCACTACCAATATCAGGCAATATGAAATTTAAGGCAAGAAATATTATCAAAGATAAAGAGAGATGGCTTGTAATTATAAGTGGGTCAATTCAATAGGAAGATATAACAATCCTAAATCTCTATGCCCCCAATAGCATTGCTTTGAAATAGTTTGAGCAAAAAGTGGATGGAAAAAGGAACTATGTACAAATCAACACTCACAGTGGGAGGCATTAATATATCTTTCTCAATAGCTGGCAGAACTAGCCAAAAATTAAAAAGTCAGTAAGAATATAGAAAATATTAGCAGCACAATTTGCAAACCAAATTGTAAAACTGCACCTACTAATTACTAATGTAAAATTGCACAAATTGTAAAATTGCACTTACTAATGACCAGTTATGTCTATTTCAAGTGTACATGAAACATTTATTAAAATCAAGGTAGTGTAATATAAAGAAAATTTCAGGGCACCTGGGTGGCTCAGTTGGTTAAGCATCCCACTCTTGATTTTGGCTCAGGTCATGATATCACGTTTCATGGATGTGAGTCTGCATTAGGCTTTGCATTGACAGTGTGGAGCCTGGTTTGGATTCTCTGTCTCTCTCTCTGCCCTTCCTCTGACTGTGCTCTTTCTCTCTCAAAAATTAACATAAAAAATTTAAAGTCTCAAGAATTTCAAATTATTTAGATCTTTCAGAATATCTTCTCCGGAGAGGAGGAGCTAAGGATGGCAGAGTAGTAGGAGGACCCTAGGCTTGTCTCTTCCCTTCAACACAACTAAATAAATATAAAATAATTCTGAATAGCCAAGAAATTGATCTAAAGACTGACAGAATAGGAGGAGCCAAGATGGTGGAGAGGAAGGGAGCTCTGTAAACTTTGTCTGCCCCATCTATCAAACTGAGAAGGACATTACTCTCATCTGCAAGAGCGGAAGGAGAAAATACAGACTCCAGAAAGAAGACAACTTCAAAGATGCCTGAGTGAGTGAGTGCAAACTGGGGAGATTGGAAAACGGGCCAGCTCAAGAAGGGCAGGGAAGGTGGGAGCCCCAGCCCAACACAGGGCAGGCACGCGGAGCCCTTGAGAGACAAAGGGAAGAGAAAGAGAAACTGAACACGCTCATAGTACTGTCTCTGGGGAAGAGAAAAAGAACGTTTAACCGCGCTCAGAGAGAGAAACTCTCACTTCATATAGAACTGCTGGGTAGCCCAAATCCCGAACCCGGGTGGCTGGCACAAGGGAAAGAGCAGCTTCCAGCCCTGTGCCATCCCAGCAGTGAATTGGCAGCTGGGGCGGCGGCGACGGTGACGGCCCAGGGATGCTCACTTTGACCTCGGCTGTGGGAGTGGGAACACATACCTCATTTCCACAGCACATCTCGCTTCCAGCAGTGGCTGCGTGAATCTGGAATCCTGGGTGCCAACTGGGAAAAAATAGCCCCCACACCTACGCGATCCTGGCAGGGAGTTGGCGGCAGTGGAGGGTGGGGCTCAAGCTTCAGCTGCAGGAGCGCGCAGCTCATTTCTGGCAGCGCCCAGCACCTCGGGCAGCAGCAGTGCGAATCCCAGCGGGTGCCATCCCTCCACCTACTGAAATCATGACCCGGCTGGCGGCTGGGAGTCCACATCGGTGTCTGTGAGGGCATGCACTACACCTCCTGCTGCACACCTCGCCTCAGGCAACACACCTCGCCTCAGGCAGGGGCAGCACAAACCCTGGCCTGAGCTAAGAGAAACTTATTCCTCCCCCTACACAACCACTATCCGGCTGGGGGTTGGGAGTCTGGGTGGTCTGTGAGGGCGTGCACCTCACCTCCAGCAGCAGCAGCATAAATCCCTGCCAGCGCCTAGAGAAACTGCTCCCTCCCCTTAAGAAGCCAGCCGCCAAAGCAAGTACATCTCATCTGTGGTAGCATAAAACTGCATGGACTAGGACTTTGAACTGAGGCGGGCCTGGAAAATACAACTTGGCTCAGCTGCTGTACAAGGAGATTGGACTCATTAGAGTGGTATGCAGTGCCTAGTTTCAGTGGAGCTTGGGGTGCCGCCGTTCTACTCTCTACAGCCACAAAGGCGGAGCTTCTGAGAACAGCCCCCGAGACATACTACACCAAACCATGGTTATCCTCAATGGGGAGCTGTTGCTTTTCTTTTGTTTTTTTCTTCTTTTTCTTTTTGTACTTACATTTTATTATTATTACCTTTTTTATTTCAATTTTTAAAAATTTTTACTCCTTATTTTCCTTTCTCCTTTCTCCCTCTTTTTTTTTTCTTTCTTGCAATCCAGATATATTCTCCCGTATCTCATCCTTATCTCTCCCCTCAACTGGTCATACACTTTTGGACTGTCCATTGTCCTTTGTTGTATCTGACCCCCTTTATCTTTTTTCTTCTCTTCTTTTCATCTCTTTCCTCTCCATTTTCTATCTTTCTGTTCCCCCTTTTAATTTGTTTGTTTGTTTGATTTGTCTGTGCGGTTGTGTGCTTCTGTTCCCTCTGTGTTTGTCTGTCTGTTTTCCTTCTTAGGGCTACACCAAGAAACAAGCCAAAGTGTGCTGGAAAAGGAGTCCCAAATATCGCTGAGTAGGGAAATAAAATATTCAAAGGCACAACAAGAGAAACTGAGAGACACAATTAAAAGAATATTTCCTGAACAACAGGCCCTGGACAGTCAATAAGCCTCCTTTAACAGAGCACTATTAACAGGTGCACAGTGCACAACGAACTTATCAAGGTTGACAAGAGACAGAAGACTAGCAAAAATGACAAAACGAAGGAACTCTCCCTTGAAGAACTTCCAGGAAGAAGTCACAGCCACAGAACTGCTCAAGGCAGATCTAGACAACATACCGGATCAAGAATTTAAAAAACTTGTCATAAAATTAATCACTGGGGTTGAAAAAAGCATCAAAGAAGCAACTGAGACATAGATATGTTTAGAACTCTGCATCCTGAAGTTAGGAAATTCACCTTCTTTTCAAGTGCACATGGCATTTTCTCCAAGATAGATCACATACTGGGGTATAAAGCAGCCCTCCATAAGTATAAATGAATTGAGATCATACCATGCACACTTTCAGATCACAATGCTATGAAATTTGAAATGAACCACAGGAAAAAGTCTGGAAAACCTCCAAAAAGGTGGAGGTTAAAAACCACCCTAATAAAGAATGATGGGGCTAATCAGGCAATTAGGAGAAGAAATTAAAAAAATATATGGAAACAAGTGAAAATGAAAATACAACAATCTAAAATCTCTGGGACGCAGCAAAGGCAGTCCTAATAGGAAAGTTTATTGCAATCCAGGCCAATTTCAACAAACTAGAAAAAGTGCAAAATCAAAATCTAACAGAGCACCTACTGGAACTAAAAGGGAAGCAGCAAGAGCACTCCAAACCCAGCAGAAGAAAAGAAATAATAAAGATCAAGGCAGATATAAACAATATAGAATCCAAAATAACAGTCGAGCAGATCAATGAAACCAAGAGTTGCTTCTTTGAAAAAATAAACAAAATTGATAAACCTCTAGCCAGGCTCCTAAGAAAGAAAAGAGAGAGCGCCCAGTTAGACAAAATCATGAATGAAAAAGGATCTATTACAACCAATCCCTTAGAAATACAAGCAATCATCAGAGATTACTATGAAAAATTATATGCCAATAAACTGGACAACCTAGAAGAAATGGACAAATTCCTAAATGCACATGCACTGTCAAAATTCTAATGGGAAGAGATAGAGAGCATGAATAGACCGATTACCAGTGAAGAAATCAAATCTGTTATCAAAAATCTCCCAATGAATAAGAGCCCAGGGCCAGATGGCTTCCCAGGGGAATTCTACCAGACATTTAAAGCAGAGCTAATACCCATTCTTCTCAAACTATTTCAAAAAATAGAAATAGAAGGAAAACTTCCAAGCTTATACTAGGAAGCTAGCATCACCTTGATATCCAAACCAGATAGAGACCCAGCAAAAAAAGAGAACTACAGACCGATATCCTTATCGAATACAGATAAAAAATACTCAAAAAGATACTAGCAAATCGAATTCAACAGCAAATAAAAAGAATTATCCATCAGGATCAAGTGGGATTCATTCCTGGGTTACAGGGCTGGTTCAATATTCGCAAGTCCATCAATGTGATCCATCACATTAACAAAAGAAAGGATAAAAACCATATGATCCTGTCGATAGATGCAGAAAAAGCATTTGACAAAATACAGCACCCTTTCTTAATAAAAACCCTTGAGAAAGTCAGAATAGAAGGAACTTACCTAAACATTATAAAAGCAGTTTATGAAAAGCCCACAGCTAATATCATCCTCAATGGGGAAAAACTGAGAGCTTTCCCCCTGAGATCAGGAACATGACAAGGGTGTCCACTCTCACCACTGCTATTTAACATAGTGCTGGAAGTCCTAGCATCAGCAATCAAGCAACAAAAGGAAATAAAAGGCATCAGAATTGGCAAAGCAGAAGTCAAACTTTCACTTTTCGCAGATGACATGATACTCTACATGGAAAACCCGGCAGACTCCACCAGAAACCTTTTAGAACTGATCAATGAATTCAGTAAAGTTGCAGGGTACAAAGTCAATGTACAGAAATCAGTTGCATTCCTATTCACTAATAATGAAGCAGCAGAACGAGAAATTAAGAAACTGATCCCATTCACGATTGCACGAAAAACCATCAAATACCTAGGAGTAAACCTAACCAAGGATGTAAAAGACCTATATGTTGAAAACTATAGAAAACTTATGAAAGAGATTGAAGAAGACACCAAGAAATGGAAAAACATTCCCTGTTCATGGATCGGAAGAATAAACATTGTGAAAATGTCATTACTACCCAAAGCAATCTACACATTTATTGCAATCCCCATCAAAATTGCACCAACATTCTTCTCAAAGCTAGAACAAACTATCCTCAAATTCGTATGGAACCACAAAAGACCCTGAATAGCCAAAGTAATATTGAAGAAGAAAACCAAAACGGGAGGCATCACAATCCCAGACTTTAGCCTCTACTACAAAGCTGTCATCATCAAGACAGTATGGTATTGGCACAAAAGCAGACCAATGGAATAGAATAGAGAACCCAGAACTGGGCCCACAAATGTATGGCCAATTAATTTTTGACAAAGCAGGAAAGAGTATCCGATGGAAAAAAGACTGCCTCTTTAGCAGGTGGTGCTGGGAGAACTGGACAGCAACATGCAGAAGAATGAAACTAGACCACTTTCTTACACCATACACAAAAATCAACTCAAAA
>PJEM01021356.1:0-11379 GCA_004023845.1 Helogale parvula | reverse complement strand
TGGCGCATGCGCTGGAAGGCGGGAGGTTGTCTTATTCCTGGTGGCTGAAGCCAGACTGAGGGGTCACGTGCGCTGACTGGCTGTCCTGGGTTCTGTGGTATAATCCTGGTGAGTCCTTGGCCAGGGCTGACTGTAAGGAGCTGAGTGGAGAGGTTGTCCACATCCTCAATGGGGAGGCGCAGGTGGAGGGGCCCCACATTCCTGGTCTGAGGGACGAAGGATTGGACTTTGGAGCTGAGTGAGAAGTGTCTGGATGTGCAGAGAGCAGAGAAAGAAACAGATGTTTTCAGGGCTTCTCCTCCTCCTGTTGTTCAAGAGGCACAGTGTCAGGTGTTCACCTCGTGTGGGCTGCTGTGAGCGGGCCGGTTTCTGAAGGCTTTACAAGTGCCCCCCATGGGGCCAGGCCCCCCACGCTCCGTGTACATGACGCCTACCAGTAGGCACCCTCTGAGCTGCCCCACGGGTCAGCGGAGAGGAATGCTTGGTCATCCTTTGTGCGAGAGAACAAAGGCCTGGGGCACAGAGGTCTCCTACTGTGAGAGGCCATCAGGGGTCAGACGGGCAGGCCTGGGGAACCCGGACAGTGGTTACCAGCACTGAAAAGCCTGCGGTGGCAGGGGAGAAATGGCTGTCACAGCATTTGCTGTGACCTGTCCTCGCCCAGTCTGAAAGGGCAAGGGGATGCTTTGAAGAGCTTTTGCAAATAGCTCACCTTGTGCCGGGACACCTTCTATCAGTGTGACAAACAGAAGGGGGGGGACGGGAAGTTTCCCCAAAGACATATTCCAGCAGGATCCCTCCTTTCCTCTACTCCGTTTCTTCTACGGATTGCTAGAATTAGGATCTTTTGGCCAACATTCTGCATCCATAGGGATACACGGACTTTTAGAAAAGATGTACTTTGTCCACCTAACCAGGTGTGTGTAAGAATATTTTGGGGGCGCCTGGGGGGTTCAGGCGTTAAATGCCTGACTCCTGTTTTCATCTCAGGTCATGGGTTCCAGCCTCCTGTCAGGCTCTGCACTGATAGAGACTGGGATTTTCTCTCTCTTTCTCTCTTTCTGTCCCTCTGTCACACTCATTCTCTCTCAAAAATAAAATTACAAACAGTAAAAAAATACTTTAAAAAAGGAACATGCTTACTGATTTGCTGGTTGAAAAATGCTATCTCATTTCTACTTGCGTTTAAAACAATCAAGGTGTTTATTCCTTTATTTTTTAAGATCATCTTACTGGTATTGTCTCATAATCTCTATATATAAATATATATGTGTTACATATATGTATATATATTATTTTATGGGGAGTGTGTGACTAAAATGTTTTTTTTAAATCTAGAAACAATTACTTTACTAGACAGTTTTGTTGGTTTATTTATTATTCTTCTGTGTTTTTTCCTTTAATGATAAACACATACTAATTTCTCTGCTAGAGATCAAGTTAACAGGATCTGGTCCTAATTCCTTGGCGACTACACTCAGGGTGTTTACAATTTCCTCCCCGGATTCCTGTCTGTGGTGAAGTTAAGGAAAGAAGCCGAGGAAAGGAGAGACAGTAACACTTCACAATGAATGTAATCGGGAACTGGAAAGTTCTCCCTCCTGTTGCAAAGTATTTTTCAAGGGTTTTGCACGTCTGAGATGAGGCAGGCATCACACCAGGTGCTGTGATTTGTTCTCTCAACTACTCTTCACATCTCTGTGAGGCAGGAGACTTCATTTTATTAAACAGAAGAGGTACCTGAGGTTTTGGGACATCTTAACCGGACAAGATGACGGTAATAATGAGTTTCAGGAGGACAATGAGATCTCACATTGGACTCCAAAATCAATGTTGTCTGAGTATGAAGCTTTTCCTATGAAAAGAGTCAAGAGTTTGACAAATGCAGACCCAGGCGTGCCCTCAGTGTGCATCTTTGTCTCCTCAGTCTGCTATAACATATTTCCACCGCGGTGGCTCAGAATCAACAGATATTTATTCCTCAGGGTTCTGGAAGGCAGAGAGATCTGGTTTCTGGTGAGGGCCCATTTTCTGGTTCCCAGATAGCAGAAGGTGACAAGGCACCTCTCCGGGACCTCTTCCGTAAGGGCACAAATTTCATTCTCTAATCACCTACAGAACACTTCGCCTCCCAACACCGTCACACTGGGGTTTAGGACTTCAATGTACGAATTAGATGGTGGACGCAAACATCTGGACCACAGCATATACAGTCCAGTGCGTACCAGATGCCCAGTACAAGGACAGAGCACATTCTACATGAGCGATGCTCACACTTGCCCACTTTCCCCCAACGGCTCTGCCTAGCAGCGTGCTTCCCACTGTGAGCGTGCTCTTCATGCACAGCACTGCTCTCGCAAGAGATGCACTAGTGCCCTTACCTTCCAGAAGACACAGAAGTCCACCTGTCATAAACTGTGGAAGGAAAGCTGGAGCCCTGCTGGGGTAAATACCATCCACATTGTCTGCCTAGAACAAACATGAGGACACGGAATATCAGCTTCCTTGAAATTCAAGCCCTTCATTTAATTGAGGAGAAAGAGAGGATTTCAGACAGTTTCAGAAGTGACACCGAGGCTCCGCTCCAGAGGAGCACAGCCCCCCTGGCTGCTGGACCAGACACTGCACAAAGTGAGTGCATGTCCTACCAGGTCCGGCGGTTTCTCCTCATGGTCCAGCTGGGAAAGCCATGCAAATGGCAGTGGAAAAATCTCTCCATGGGGTAAAATAGGAAGAGTGTGTTGAGGGAAAAAGGACTCAACATCTTTATTGGAAAGCGTGGCTATTCTGAGATAATTATGTGTACAACCCTGTGAATACTTCCTACGTCGTAACACATGGAAGATGGAGAAGGAGAACAGTTGTTTCCGGGGCATGTGATGTCACTCTCTCTCTCTCTCTCTTTCTTTTTAATCTTCTCCCTTTCTCCAGAGTGTCTCCAACTGATGTCTCCTCTTTATCCTCTCTTGTATCTCTTGGCCCCCTCCATCCCCTATTTTTTGAAGGAAATGACCTGAAATAACTTCTTTGGGAAAAAAAAAAAACAATAAATCGCTACAGAGCTAATGGAAAAGTCTTTCAAACCCAAAGTGGTCCAAGTTAAATCTAGAATGTTCTGGGGTGCCTGGGTGGCTCAGTCAGTTGAGCCATTTGGCTCAGGTCAGCTCAGGTCATGATCTTACGGTTCGTGGGTTTGAGCTCCACATCGGGCTCTGTGCTGACAGCTAGCTCAGAGCCTGGAGCCTGCTTCGGATTCTGTACCTCCCTCCCTCTCTGACCCTCTCCTGCTCGCACGCTCTCTCTCTCTCAAAAATAAATAAAAATCATAAAAAAATTTTTTTAAATCTAGAATGTTCTTACCTCTGACAACTTAAATTACAGGGAATTATGGTATTTAATTGAGGTCCATGATTTGTTAAGCACACAGAGACAAATAAAGTTAATTGCCTTCCTTCCAATAAACACTTTTATTGTAATTACCCTTTAAGTTGGTAAAGAATCCGATAACCAAGCGTTTGTGGGTATCCGACACTAATCTTTGACCACCTGGACACGATCATTGATTCAATGATATAACTTCACATATGAAAGCTTCCTCTTTCAATTTAGTGACGTTAAACTAAGACATTCTGATAGTCAACCAACAAAAATGTCAACAGTAAATTCTTTTAACATTGCACAGTATTGGCAATAAATAGCTGAGACTTTTCAGATCTGAAAGATCACTTATAACAACAGCCTTAGACAGAATGATTTCTCCAACAAAGAAAAGATTCTGGTTGCTAAAAAATAACAAATCATAACAATGAAATCTGATACTGTAGTTTCTAAAACTCAGTGGTCAGTTTTGCTCAGAGTCCATGTTCAAGGTCATCATAAAACCTAACAGACAATGTAGGAATAGCTGAGCATGGACAGACTTACCAGGGGAGCTGCTGGCAAAAGAGCCTAATGAAGAAAAGACAATAGTTATTTCTTTCTACAGATATATGATAATTATTTTAGAATACATATATGAATATTACATATTCATATATATTTTATAGAATATATAAAATCATGAGAAACTCCCATAAAATAAATAAAATAATGTATGTATCAGGAGATAATGATAGTATGACTTATCTCAAAGAATAGATGAAGAACCACATTTATTACTTTAAATGCATATAAACATGTATATCATTTTTCAACTACCAGGTTAGTAAACATTTTTTTAAGGTAAAATTCAGTGTTGGCAAAGGTGTTATAGTCAAGATATTCTTAAATAAGCTACTGAGGTAAACTTGTACAGTTTTTCTAAAAATCAGATTATTAGTGGAGATTAAAGAATATCAATTCTAGCAATGTATTCCACGAAAGTGGTCAGAATTTGCTGATGTGGTCACAAGGTGTTTGGTGTTATAGACAATTGTAAGAAGCGAGAAAAAGCTAGTGTCTGACTGTGAAGGAACTAAACATGTGGAAAGCATTTTTTTCCAAAAGTATTCAGATAGCTCAATAAATCTAATTAAAAAAAGAAACTATGTAATGACAAGGAAAAATGCTCAAAGAAGTATTTACATTTTTGATTGTATTCTGTGAATATCATGTGTGTCTTTATCTCTATGATCCTATTAGCTCATATACACAATGCACATAGGGTTGGAAATAAGTACACAAATAATAACAACGGTGGTCCTCTTTCGATGAGTTTTTCAATCACTTCTGTTTTCTTTCTGGTAATTTTTAGGTTTTCCCAATATCTGGGCCATGTCCTTACTACTCTGTCACAAAAAAAACGTTCTACAGGGAAGGAAAACAAAGTCAATGCTGTGTGACTCAGTGCACATATTTTGTTAGGATACAATCAATGTTAACAGACATTTGAGTGTAAGTAACTAACCTATGAATTCATTAAAGCACTTCTTTAATAATTATTCAGGAGCAAGTCACAATCTGACTTTGAAAATTTAATGTTGTAAGAGGACATGTCTACTCGTATACAAAGACAATAAAACCTTGGTTTGCGAGCATAGTTCCTTCCGGAAACACGCTTGTAATCCAAAGCACTGGTATATCAAAGTGAATTCCCCGAGAAGAAATAATGGAACTCAGATGACTCATTCCACAACCCAAAATATTCATATAAAAATTATAATACTGTACTATAATACAAAATGACTTAAAAATAAAAAATATAAAGAAAAATAAACAAATTACGCTGCACTTTGAAAACCTTCACGGCTGATGTGAAGGAGAGAGAGGAGGGTTAGTGTACAGATAACATTCACAATCAGTAACGGAATCACTGCTGTCTACTGGCTCAATGGAACGTTTTTCTCCAGGGGACCATTGTCTACACTGGCATGGATGTTGACTATAGCACAGTATTAATAAACTTGTCATAGACTGTATTTCCTGTAACTGGCAATAAGGCAGCAGAAGACAGGGTCTATGTCTGCAGGCAGCCTGACCTGGAATGAAGCAAGAATTCCTAAGCTCACTCTTGTCTGGAAAATCAAGGGACTGTCCATAGGCATTTTGAAGTGACAAAAATACACAAGTGCCAGTTGTGGGCACCTTCCAATGTTCTGCAAAATCACTGATTTCTGCCAAACCCTGCGGCCTGAGAAGGAGCATTGGAGCATGGGAGAAGATCACCCACAATCCCATAGAGAGAGAGAGAGAGAACTGTTGGCTCGCTTGTGATCATGTGACATTGGGCCTCACGTATTGCACGACATCACTTATTTGTCAAATTAAGATTTATCAGAAATGTTTGCCCTTCTTGTGGAACACCTGCCAAACAGGCTACTCACGACCCGAGGTTTTACGGTATTTAAGGGTCACATCTTAGTTGTAGTAACAAACTATTCATAACGAGAACAGTTTCCAATGCAAAGCGGTTAACTGAGGGATGCACGGTATGAAGGAGGCAGCGTCGCTCCTGGAGAAGAATCGGAGGTAAGCTCCCGAAGCGTCTCTGCCAGTGGCGTGTAACTCAGGACAACACAACTAACCTCACTGTAACTCGTGATTTTGCTGGAAGTGATCGTCATAATAGCAGAATTCCTGCAACACGGCGACAGGATAACAGGATGCATACACAGCACTCTGCTCCCGTCAAATGCACAGCAATTTTAAACATTAGTAGTAATAATCACCGAACGGTCATAATAGTCTATTGAAGTATTGATGTCAGCAGTTGTGTGGGATCAGAGGTCTGGGAGGGGTTTGTTATGGTGAGAGTTTAGGTACAAGACAGGACACCAGCAAGCCTGTGAACAAGCGCTGGGGAGGGGGGAACACATGGGGGCGGGGCCCCCATTCTGCATGAGGAGCCGAGCCCCACACCGTCCGGGGTGCAGGTGGAGAACTGACCAGAGACCTGGTGGCAGGGAAGCCACAGCTCACCATGCTCATGGCTGTTCTCAGATTCAGGACAGGAGGAGCAGGCCGGGCTTTGCCCTTCTGTGGAGAATCGCTTTCCCCTGGGCTCCCCCCAGAGCAGAGCTGGAAGCAGAGGCTCCGCCCCCTGACGCAGCGTCAGCTGGTCCGGTCCGCAGGCCCCGCCCCTGCCCCCTCATGCGCCTGCGCCTGCATCTTTCATCCAGTCGAGGCTTCACCTCCTGACCTGGGCCGCTGCTGCTGGGGTGAGTGCCGCCCCTGGGGAGGGGTGAGGACGGACGGCGCGGGGATTGGAGACCCGGAAGGCCCGTCCCCTCGTTGGTGCAGTTACCTCAGCGCTGGTTACCGGTGCGAGTGTGTTACTGGGCCGCCTCGTAAACCGCCCTTTTTCCCAGGTGTGTGCCGAGTGGCAGGCACGTGGCGGGTCCCAGGGCCACCTTCCCGGTGGGTTTTGTGTCGCCGCGCCCCCGAGAGGAGAGCGGGGCGCCCCGGGACCCTTCAGTCTCCGCCGGGCCTGCTCTCCGGCTCCGCGTTCAGTTTGCTCTTGTGGCGGCTCGTTTTGTCTCCGTTTATGACGGTGGGAAGCGAAGCAGTCCGCCGTGTGATACTGGGATTGATCAAGCCGAAGAAATCTAGAAAAAAAAGTTATTCATGAAGAGGAGAAATTATGGCCCCGTGTTTTTGGGGTGCTGAGCTCCCGTGGGGAGGTCGACAGTCCGGATTCGGACAGGAAAATGGGCCCCTCGTCCGTGACACCAGCCGTAATCGGAGCATGTTGCATCCGCACCAACCATACGTTGATACTAATTAAGCTGATAGGAAATTGAGTCAATCCTTAACACATGTACTGATCCTTAGCTTGCTTAACCATGGCGCCATTTCGCTTTGGAGTTTCAGCGTTGTTTTTTAATGCTTATGTTTGAGAGGCAGAGAGCGAGATAGAGCAGGGGAGGGGCAGAGAGAGGGAGAATTCGAAGCAGCTCCGGGCTCTGAGCTGTCAGCCGGGAGCCCGACGCGGGGCTCGAACCCATAAACCATCAGATCATGACCTGAGCTCAAGTCAGACAATTCACTGACTGAGCCACCCGGATGCCTCCAAACAGTTTTTTAATGTGTATTTAATCTGAATTTTGAACATTCTTATTATAAACAATAATGAAATCTAATGAATAAATGTTAATTTGATTGGGGTGCTACTACTTAGATCTATTAATGAAGCAATTGAATATTTTGAAAGCATATCTAAAAAATGATGGTGTAAATGTTCTTTGGAGAAAAAGTGAGCTTTACAGTAAAAAATGCAAGCCACTGGCATTGCTCAAAATAATATCATTTTCAAAACATTTTTCTTTTCAAAAAGGATTGACAGAACTCTAGGAGAGACAACAAAAATTTAATTTTTCTCCCTAATGATAAAGTCAAACAGAAAATGTGCCAAATAACCCAGGAACCAAAACAAATTTTTTCTGAAGAATGACATTTCTACCAATTCAAGAATAAATTGACATAAAAATGGAAATTTAAAATAAATCATATTTACCAAGGGGACAGTATAAAAAAGACAACCTAAGTACAAAAGATTAATCGCTTATAGGGTATACCTGGTTCCTTGCCAGATTATTTAAAAAACAATTGAATAATTGCAAGTCGAAGAGAACAGGAATATTTCTGAGAAAGAGACAAGTTCAGATACTTCGATTTGTAGATCTGTTATCTACCTAAGTACTTTATATGTTGATATTATATACTATATATACATTTATATTAAATTAATAACTTTAATGCGAGTATGAGAATCCGAGTCAATCGTAAGTGCAATAAACAGGGTTTGTATCTTTATTTGCAATCCTTGGAACCTTGAGATGCGTCAGTGGTTGCCGTGTATGCATGAAGCAGTTTCCGCTGTGAGTGGTTTCTATCCCTGTACTTAGAAAGTTAATTTTGTCTGGAACCGTTGTGCATTTATTTTATTGATTTGAGATGAGCTGAGCTCTCCGTCATAGGGAAGGCATTGTGTCAGACATTGGTTCTGGAAGCTCCCAGAACGCCCACTGCAGGAGCTGTGCCGTGGCTTCCTAACAGGTCTAATGGGCACGAGGACGTGTGACGACCTGATGTCCTCTTGCAGGGGCGAGGCGGGGACAGGGAAGCACCAGGGCAGAGCCCGATCAGGGCCCAGTCGTGGACATAGGAGGGAAGGACGTTCCCTTTGGAAAGGATTAAGAAGGCAGTCGAATTATGTAGAAACAGTAAGATTTATCTCTTACCGTGTTGCCATTTTAAACATAGTTATGAAAACGTGTTGTCATTTTGATATAGTGGTTGCTCCCTCAAATTTCCAGACTACCGGAAGTGGGGTTTAACCTAACTCTGAGAGATTATAGCAAAAGAAGCTGATAAGAAAGAAAGAAAGAAAGAAAGAAAAAAGAAAGAAAAACATAGCCTCTCTGTTGCTATGTCCCAATCATTTCTGCTCTTAATCTGAAAATATGATCCCTAGGAACTTTTCACCTTATTAAATGTCCTCATAGAAAATTATGGACTAATATCTGTTTGAAGATGCTGAATCTGAATCACTGAGAAATGATTTTAGACAGGATGGATCAGTGAGTCTCAGACTCTAGTGATAGCATTTGTCCAATTGTCTCTTCCCCCACAAAACAAACTAATGAAGAGAAAGGGCAACAATAAATAAATAAGTAAGTAAGTAAGTAAATAAATAAATAAATAAATAAAAGCAAAGCCAGGTAGCCATGCTAAAAATTTGTAGCTTGAAGGCCAGGTCCAGCTCCAGAGTTCCCAACTCCATACTTCTGAGGTTGACCCAAGAATTAGCATGGTGGTCAGTCAGGAGATGTGATTTTATCATCCATTCTGAGACGGGAGTGAGTGGGCTGAACACTTGTATCCACAGAAGACCTCAGCTCTTGGCAGGGATTGCCCTGGGTTGGAGATCTTCCTGGAGATGCTCCCGTCTGTCTGCGCTACTCTCCCTGTCACGTCCTGCATCTTTCTGGCGAGAGGAACTCTCCATCCAGGTCTGCAGAGGGTGGGGGGGGGGCAAGGGGATGCTGGATGGGGGACGTGGGAGGAGGAGACCTTGGAGGAGTGCCCAAGCCATCTGCCCTTTCTTTGAATGTCGCCAAGAACTAGCGCTGTGCAATTAGAAGACCCGATAACATGGGACACGTTAGGACTCAGTGGAGCTGATTCTCTGCAGCAGCACAGCACAGTCTTGTTGGAAAAAATCCTTGGTGGAGTTACCTTCGCACAACTACACACACTTCTTTGCAGAATTCCAGAATTTATGAGGTGCCCTGATAGGACCTGTGTATTTAGAGACTGTTACTGTGGTCTGAATGCTACTCTTTTTCTTCCTCTTTATTTTCTGAGTGCATTGAGTTCTGTTTGTTTTATCTGTTTATTTTGGGTGACATTTGCTTTAGTTTTATGGTCTTTATTATCTCCACCGATCCTTCTGTTCATTATTTATTGTGCGTTCATCTCTTCTCTCCTGAGTAATTTCAATACAAAGTTATTTCAGCCCAAGACAGCGGTGATGATGGGTGACGCACATGGAGGCGTTCCCCAGTTCAAACTGGAACATTGTTCCGGGGAGTCTGACAGACAGGGTCACTGCAGCCAGTAGCACTGCGGTGAGGACACGAGCCAGATCTCGTTTTCCCACCTAAAGGAGGTACGGATGAGGAAGCTGTCAGAGGAGGAGGGAGCGGAGAGGAGAAGAGCGCCCCCTGGTGCCTGTTGAAGGTTCTCTGCGAGGCAGGTGGACGTTAGGGAAGCAGGGTGCCCAGAGGACACCCTTTGGGGCTGACACCCTTGGAAGGAGGAGAAGGCAGCTGTCCTGGGATTCCTGGAGGTCCTAAACAGCCCCAGAGACCCACAGGGGACTCGGAGTTGGACTCCTCCCCTCCGGGACATGTATACCCTCATGTGCATTAGTCCTTGGCACGGAAGGCCCCTGGAGGGTGTGCCCGCAGGCAAGGTGGCTGTCTGGAGCTCAGCATGAAAGGGGCTGGCACTGGGCACAATGCACCAGCCAGTCCTTCCAGGAAGGGGCGTCCCTGTGGCACATCCCATGTCCACCAGGACACCATGTCCATCTACCCTGTTGGGAAGAGATCTTCAAAGTCTATAAACCGCTTCCACACACTTATTTCCCCTGGTGAAGTCCACAGGAGAGGGTCTCCCAGTCACTGGACAGATTCAACGACTGCGTTTTTGGCGTTAAGTGATTTGTCAGATGACATGATCATGTTAATGGGGATAAGGTTCAAAGTCCAAGGCCAGACCCCTTTAGATTATGCCAAGAAGGGACTTCTTGAAACCCCATATCCCACTAAACAGGTAGGATCATCAAAGAGATCCTGTGAACAAGAACATTTTGAAAAATGGATTCAGCAGTCCCTTAGGTGCTAACAGTCCCAACCTACCATGGTACGGGTGTAGCCGTGAGGAGCTGGCTCCCAAGCAAAGGTCCATAGTGATGGCACCTGTGTACAGTCACATCTGACACCCCGTCTTCTTTCTGCTTGGCCATCGGTCGGTCGGCCACTGCCCTGGACCCCTTCCCTCCCCTGCTACACCCCAGCAAGTAACAGGTTCTGAGTTGAGTCACTTACCCAGACCACACACCTACCCACTTGTTAGCAGAGATTTGGACCCAGATCTGCATACTTTCAGCTACTGTAGGTCATTTCCTTTATGTAAATGATAACTGTCCAAATTAAATATTATATTTTAGTATGAATATTATTAAATTATTTTAATGTCTTGGGTAAATCCCTAGCAGTGCTATTGCTGGGTCATAGGGGAGCTCTATGGATAGTTTTTTGAGGAACCTCCACACTGTTTTCCAGAGCGGCTGCACCAGTTTACATTGCCACCAACAGTGTAGGAGGGTGCCCGTCTCTCCACACCCTCGCCAGCATCTATAGTCTTTTGATTTGTTCATTTTAGCCACTCTGACTG